>OOFC01000389.1:1993-14124 GCA_900323345.1 Pseudochromis fuscus
TTTCATCTCTAATTTATTCCTTATTCTGTGTAATTGACACATTTTCTCTTCCAAAACAAAATTTACCATAATTTGTTTTCTGCTTTGGGATAGAATTCGCTTCATACATCTACTTTTTTAATGTTTACAGGGACCAAACTGAGAGAGACTTAGTTTCATAAAAGCATTACAAAATATTTTAAGAGATTCGATTGACAAATTTCCTCTAATTGCACAATCAGAGGAAACTGGAGCTTGTCTGTCTGTCAACTGTCAAGGATTAACTTGCTGATTTGTATTTACTGATTGAATAAACTGGTTCAACCATTAATCCCCCGAACGCTGTATTGTGCACAGAATTCTTGCTGTACTGTTTACTGTATTGACCAGTACATTGTTCCCAGTGTCACAAATTTTCCAAGCTCACACTGTACATGAGTTTTTATTGTTGGATACTAATTGACCTATTCATCCATAACATGCCTAAAAAGTATGATCTCATCAGTTTTATAACTCAATACATGATTCAAGATCAATAAAGTTAGTAGAATTTGCCTGATCACGTTTGGCGCCCTTACCTCTGAGCATGACCTGTTGTAGGACTGTGTGTTTCTGTGCCTGTCCATGTCTCAGGCTAATCTCCAGACAATTACTCTGCAGCTTGTTTACATGTAGGCCAGGAGACACTATGGGAGCCTGCGGCTAATCTTGGCTCCCAAACTTCCATTTCCTTCCACCGTCCAGTCATGTCTCTAGAGTAGGTCTATAGTTGTACAATGTTACTCTCATTATTATTTGTTGTCATGTTTTTGTTTTTTACATTTTTTCTATGAATTTAACAAATATATTACTTAATAGCAGTTCTTTTTTAATCAACGAAATGTGGTTTATCAAAGAAAAAAGTTTTTTTAAAAGTACAAGTGTTTTATGAATTATGATGACCACTAAGCACTGAATAAGTATTCAAATTTGTACTTTAGTAACACACAATGTAAATCTTACCGTACAAGCTAAGTAACTGTTACACAGCACCTGCCTAAAAGTGTAAACTATGACAAGTATGTTGTTTTGATTTTTCTTAAAGGTACAGAACATTATCGCGAGTTATTAACCTGAAGTGGAACAGAACAACTAATTAAACTCTACGTGCTCCCGCCATTGATGTCCTGGGTTTAGTTTAGCACTGAAGGTGTCCTAAGGGTGTGGCTCTCGTGCGTCACAGGACAAACACGCACCACGTTGACATCCGCTCACAACAAACAACAATCGGGCCAGTCACGTCGCACTCGTCTTCTTCGTCCCGAGTCCCGCCCCGCACCGCCCACAGCTGCTGCTTTCATCCCGAAACTACTGGGTCATCATTACAGCCTATTCATTCAGCCTGTTGGCTGTGCTGCGTTCAGGGGCTGCATGTGAAAAATGTAATAAACTAAAATAAGATTAAATATTATTTATTGTAGAGGTGTTGGTTAAAGTCATAACAGCGGTAAAATGCAGTGTCCAGTGCAGAGGGTAATAGTACAGATTTAGAGAGGACCTCATATTATTTTGATAATGCTTTACATGAATTAAACTAAATATTTCAGATGTTTAATGCACATTTTGAATGTAGCACTTCCCCACTTTTTATTAGTGAATTTCAAGAGAGTGACATTGTATTTATTCAGTTCCTCATTCCATCTGTTGTCTTTCTGCCTCACTGAATTTTATAAACACTTCTATATTAAAAAAAAAACAGAAGCAATATGAACAACAGCATTACACACAATTAACAAACTAGTGTTTTCTGCTTTTAATGTGAGTGGGGCTCACCCATTTTCACTGTTTGTCTACACAAAAGGAATGTGAAATCAAAAAGACTGGAAAAAACAAACTGTCACACGTTTTTAATTTTACTGAATCAGAATTAGAGTCCAGAAAAGTAAAAATGGGTTAGCTTTAAGTGCTGTCCACTTTATAGGACTTTTTTCTTTTTGATTAATAGCACTGCGCAGTGATGTGTCCTCGGGTGGTGTAGGAGTGACCTTTGATTTACAACAGTGATATTATTGGATTATATCACCTGCTTTTGAAAGTGCTGTTTGTGTATCCTCATCATAAGGTTAATAAAGAATCATTAACAGCCAGGCTATCTGGGTCACCAACTCATTCTTAACTATTAACAGCAGCTCAGACGGCCACGCAGACAAGATGATATTACACTGCTCCAGTTTTATGTTTTTCCCAAAACAAGCTGTCAATCATTGATTGAGTTAATCCATTATAAGTTGTCCGTGAAGGAATTTGTAACTTTGAGGACAAGTGGTACTCAAAACATCCCTTACACTCATGGCCTGTCTCCTTCCACAGCCACCTCTGTCCTCTGTATCACTCAGCAGATATCTTTTAAAGAAGTTTACAATTTGGCTACAACTGACTACAACTAGTTTATATTGTCCAAAAAATTTAAATATGTCAGAACAAATACACTCAGGCCTACCTCCTCACGCTGTTACTTTTTGCCCACTTCCCAGTGTAATTTCTACTGATGCCCTGTACATACACTGATTCCTTATATCAATTCATTCGGACATCCCCTGAACACCAGCCCAATAATCCCAACAGCTGTGTGGACTGTTTATATCCAAACACTGTTAGTCTGCACTTCATTGACTGATTTTCCTGCATGGCTAAGTAAAAACAGGACCCCAGCTGTGACACAGTAGGGGCTGTTCATCATAGTCTTCCCTTGGTGTGTCACAGGACATGGACCACCCACTAAAAAGTTCTGAGTTTCCTATTTAATTGAAGGAACTGAATTGTGCTGTGGAATAAACGCCTGCTCCAAATCCCACACCCAGTTTCACCCATCAGCTAACGTCCTGTCACCCTGACCTCACATATTTTACTTAGGAATCAAAACAGAGGCTGGTTAGGTGCAGTTTCCACTTTAAAACCCCGTTTATCTGCGGGGGCTGACCTGCTGTTGCTGGAATGTGTTGCTGCTGCCAGGACTGAATGTGGAAAAATAACATTGAAATTCAGTGGGATTTCCACAATCACGAAAAGCGTGGAAGGGAAGGAACAAACTGCAAGAAGCAACAGATTATCAAAGGGATTCCTGAGTCGCACCAATGTGAAGCTTGTAGAACTGTGACAGACAAATGGTGTGGTGTAAAAACCCAGTGGGAGTGCTACTACAGCCTTGTTTAGCTGTGTCATCAGTACCCACTGTGCCTTGGCATGTTTATGTGTCTAAACTCGGTGCTGGTGATAAAGATATTAGCGCTATGAATGAGAGCGTCACAATCAGTGACTGTGGCTCTGAGGGGATTAGGGTTAGCTCAAGTCTGCTCACTGTTTGTCTTCTTATGCAACACACAATGCGCTCACTCAGGTGCATGCTTGTCACTTATACAATCACCATCCTTCTTGCATTCAGTTGCATATGCTGGCTGGCGGCATTTCCTTTTTTTTCTCTTGATGATTGTCATTAAAGTGCAGCTATGCATACCCACTGATCACTTGACTGCACCATTCATAATAATGTGTACTTAGAGTTCAACAGCGTGAAAACAAAAATCTGCACATTTTAATTTGTTACTAGTCTTGTGGCTTTACAGCCAAAGGCAGTTGATTTTAGGGAAGGGTCTTTAATAAATACACAGAGTTGTTTGTTTGACTCCTCTGAGAATGTGTCAGGTGACTGTTAGTATAGTTGTGACTCTGAACTGCATTCATTATAGCAATGTCTGGAAAACAACCCCGATAACAAGAAGACATATTTCTGCTCTTTAACATCATTCATATACATTTTCCTATCAGTTCTTTGACCCACAATAAAAAGTAGGAGGTGCGCAGGTATTAGATATTAGTTTAACCTTTGACCCCAGGATGCCACAGACAAAACAAGGCTTTAATGTTAAAAAATGATGACTATATCAGTGCCACTCACCCAGCTTGGTTAGTCACTCAGTAACAACCTTATCAACATCAAGAGAAAAGAGAACAGTCTTATCATGGTGCACCTTATTGAATGCAGGTCAGGCTGAGGGAAATTTCCAAACCAAAGGCTGAAACCTCTGATAGAGAAGTTTCTTGACCTATAATGCATCTAAGTGCAATTATTACATGCTGCACGAGGGAGCAAGATCCTTTAACCTATTTATAAAATAAATAAGATACAAGGTGTTAATTTGTAGCTTTAAGGATGAATGTTGGCACATTTGGATGAAACTATACCAACCATTTCCCAGTGGATCCAGTCACTGATCTGTATCAGATTCTGGTGGCAGCTTTATATGTGACAAACATCGTTACCTCTTATCAGCATGTTTCCCAAAATGTTGAGCTGTTCCTTTGACTTTTGGTCTGACCTTGAAGATCCAAAACTGGACCTCAGTTGTGTGTAATGATTTACCTGGACACCACAAGTAACTTTGGATAGTTACTTTTCAACTGCTTTGTTTTGCACACATTTACTATTTAAACCCACAGAGACAGTCACAGTGTTACAGCTTTACTGATGTCTTGTTTTTTCACCAGAAGTACATTGCAGACATACTCCGCATCTGTCACAAACTTACCTCCCATTACACGCCTTTTACTACGTGACCTACAGACACAACTCATGTCATGTGTGTCTGAATCACCCGATCCGATTACAAGCATATTGCATCACAGCGGCTTTCAGAACTTGTTGAATCTAGCTTGAAGCCACACAAAGAAACCTGGAATGGGTGTGTGAACAAGCATGAGTAAGAATCATATGTCAGGAAACAGCCAGCAATCAAGTTATGTTTAATGCAAATACTCCTGCTGTACTGCAGCTGTCACAATTAGCGCTATGTATTCTGTCTTAGGTGCTTTTATTTTCTGCTGTGTGCACTGTGGTCCTGAACTTTGAGATCAAACACGCTCCAACTTAATGACCCCTACTGGCATACAACAGATAAAAGATACAGAGGGAAGGAGACAGATTTATCTTGTTGTACTACTGGATGTACAGATAGTACGAACCTACTGGGTTAGAAAGGGAGCCACCAGGACAAGCGGACCAAATAGATTATAAAAAATTAGGCCCTATTGTGTCATAGTCTTCCTGAAAGATTTCAAATGTGCCTTTTTTAGCCATCTCAAGCCTGACATGCCAAGTCCTCACACCAGCTAATATTTTATTTTTCTTTACTTAACGCTGTAAATAATTATAATTTTAAAAAATTTAAACCAGCACATGCTTCACAATAACACTGACACACCAAAGACACAAAGCCAATGCAAAAAATAGGATATATAGAAAAAATTAAAACCCTATTAAAAGCCAGACTAAACAAACATGTTTAATAGTTTTCTTTATGACTTTTCAGATGTGTGGAGGAGTGCAGCCTGTTACCTGAGGACCTCATTGTTTTATATCCCCTGTAGAAGCTGCCAGCTGCTCAACAAATAATGTAATCAGCCAGGTGAAAGTCCACTGGTTTTATCAAGTATTGAGACACTCTGCGACCCACATATGCAGCACTAAATCTGTCGCAGCTGCACGGCCTGCAAATGTTGGACATTGGCTATAGAGTCACAGATCCTTAAATATAAATACATCATATATATATAAAAATACTGCAGTACTTTTATAGTCTAAAGGGATATTTTTGTTTGACTTCTGTCTGTCTGTACTGTTCGCAATGTTTTCGGCATTGCACTAAGTGACTGACCAGAAATTAGCATGGTGGTTATATTTTCCCCCTCCAATGCGGCTATTGTCCGACGTGTTCCTATTGAGGGCCTCACATTACAAGTCCACAGTGCAGCTATTGTATCCTGACAAGGACCTTTCACACACTCATTGCCAATACTAGCACTTATTGGCAGATTCACAGTGTAACAGTCACACTCTTGCAGGTGTGGAAATTTCCATTAATTTTCCTGCACTGTAGGAAATGCTAAGGTGTTTTGACATCACAAACAATCTTATGGGATGTTAACACAGGCACGTTTACACAAGCCTCACCACTCAGATTTCACATGACATGTGATAGGTGCTTTGTCTTGGTTAAAAGGTGTCCAACCGCCATGCCAGAAAAGAGGCCATTCAAGGCAAGGTTAGGTATCTGTTTGAAGTCCCTTGTAAAGTGGGATCATACCAGATAACATGCCAGATTGTTTGTGCTTTCCATCAAAGTAACATCTGTACAGCTGCTGCTACTGGTGCAAACTGCTTTAGCTGTGGTATTGATTATTACTTCAGTAGGACTCTTGGATTAGACAATAGCAGTGTGCTATCAAGGAAAGGCGATACGATCCAAGGCGAGGGAAGGACTTCCCTTTGTACAGACTTATCTCGTCTTGGCCTAAAATCAAGGTTGCAGGCCTGGCTGCATTCCTAGCTCTTAGCCTCACATCCACCATCGACAATGGCTCAGACACATCTTAAAATGGTCAGCTGCTGGGATTGCAAGAATGTGCAAATACTACTCCACTCCTCATTTGGAGTGAGATGAATTCTCTGTGACAGTGGCCTCATAGAGAAGCAGAAAATAAAAAGGGAACAAGAGCCTTTTGTTTGGATCCATGTCCACACCCTGTCAGTAGATTATTACCGCCATAATCATGAAAGTGAGCTGTCCCTCTGTGAAACTCTGGAAGGTGTAATGATGATATGATATAGCTACACGATTCAGTGTGATATATATGTCACATGTGAGGGGTAAACAACTAGGAAACGTCAAATGAAATCGAAAGTGAACTAAAATGAGCGAGAAAAATGATCTTCTCCAACATTTCACCAGTTTCCTCATCATGCAACCGCTGGAAAGAGTGAAGCTGCGTTATCAGTCCCACAGCTGCTGTTGCCCAATAGAGACTGCAGTGGGGAAAGTGGGCCGGGCTGCACCCCCCACCCCCTCCCCAGCCTTTATAAAATTCCCTCATACATCCGCCTTGCGCTACACGTTATAAACAAAGCAACGCTTCTGTCACAGCTACATTTTTGCGCTGTTTTTTTTTAAAGACGAGAACAAAAAGTTTTTGTGGACTTTTTGTGGGAGTGTTCATCTCAGGACAATCACAAGTTAAACCAACAGGTAGGTTATTTTCTTTCGAGTAATAAACTTTGTTATTTTCGTTATTTATTTTTTAGTGTGTTTTTAGGAAACTGCACGAGCGCTTATTTCCTCAGTCAATTTCGCAGCATGTCCGAGCACGTTGTTATTCATGCTTGGCAGCTGAAAACACTTTAAATAAGAAAAGACATAGTCTCACATCATTCGAATAACAATGAAATTGCATTTAAGAGTTTTTGTTATGTTGTGTGGATTCAGAAAGCGTTTTATTACATGTTTTTTGGGGGTTGGGTTCTCTTATTTCGTCCTATTTCTTAATAGTCTGTGTCATGCATTTTATAGTAAGGAGGGACAGATATGTGTTTAGCAGGCAAACAGGATTTCAGCCATAGATCAACATGCTTCTCACACGTGACGCAGGAGCCACGCACACACACGCGCGCACGCACACACACGAAGAAAACATGAAGCTTTGATATCAAATGTTACAAATATGATTAGATCAGTAGTTGCACAACAAATCCTCTTTACTTTCTCGCCTTAATATTAAGAAAACAAACAGAAACATGCAGGAGGGTCTGGGTGGAGGGGAGCTTGGCTGGTGCTTCCAATTGGCTAAAACAAAATATGAAAAATGCTGTTTATTAACTTAAAAGTTTAATGAAAACCAGTCCAAACATAAAGCACATTGCATATTCTCTATTGGTTGCTATCAAAACAACTTTACGTATTGACTTGCTTTCTTTATTTAGATACCAAACTACACTATCCAAGTTTATGATTCTGATCTGTGCACATGTACTGAGTTGTGGTGATTTATCCAACAATAAACAGCAGCAGCTGCTTGAACCAGGGATCGTGTTAATGATGATTTTCTGCTTATGGAACCGCTGGTGATCCCCACCCCCTCAGGCCTCCGTGACCCCCCTCACCAACCTACTGTTGCAATGAAGACACCCACATTTTGATATCTCTTACAGTCTGAAAATGTAGGTCTGTAACAGCTTAGTCCAGCAGGCCTGCTGCTGCTGTGCAGATATTTCAGAACCAGGGATTTGACAGATTAAGCGAGTTCCCAAAGATTAGGGAAGCAATCATTGTTTCTGCAGATGGATGCACCAGGCTCGTGGATTTAAAACTATATGCGGGCAATGGAGGAAGGATGACCTGGCCTTGATTCTGGCTCTCTAAAATTGAGACTCGGTGTCCAAATCTAATCAGTACATATGCTTTTCTCTCTCTCTCTCAGTGAACAAAGAGAGAGTTTGAGATCACACTGTTTTGTAACTTGGATGTTCTGGCTTAAAGCAGTGTGTCCTATCCCTGGATTTACCCTGGAAAACAAGTCCTAGTGTGTTATGGTGGCCTGCATCAATGTTGTTGTTTTTGTCCGAAGCTCAGGCCACATTATCTTGCCGTGAAGTAAAAACACATTTTTATTAAATAAAAGCCTGCTTTTCAGGAATTGGCACATAAAACCCAATCATGAGAATTATACTTATCTTAAAAGATTAAAAGCTACACCTTATTAACTAGTAAATAGAAGCTTTAACAAAGTGTATGTTGTCAACAATTTAGGTTTATCTCTAAATCTTCTTTTAGAGATCATGAATCCCTACCAGACAGAATTTTACGGTGCAAGTCTAGAGTTTGTGTTCTTTGTGAGGCGTCTGATTTTGGGAGACATATTTCTGATCATCCCAAACCTATAACCTCCCACTGTTTCCTGTTTCTCATTGCATAACACACTCTCACTTCTGCCAGGCCCAAGCTGTTTTAGTCAATTGTTTGTTTTTCCCTACAGCATGACATTTTCTAAAAAAAAATAAAATAAAACAAACAAAAAAAATCTATGGAGAATCTGCTTGCAAGAACCGGTTTGACTTGGTTAAAAACAACATGAGACTGTTGTCAATGACACCAGTTTACAGTGAAACCAGTTTTTAAAAAAGCCCCCTGCTGCAGGAGTGCCATAAAATCACTCTGAGAAAGAAGAAACACAACTTTCCATTTTTTTAAAAAATATATTATTTCATGCATTTAGCAGCTAACTGACACCCTGAGAAACAGCATCTGTGAAAAACTGGAAACTTGTATGTTTTTGGTGCCTTGGGTTTCATCATGTTTATCTTTTTATCCCTAAAAGCCACTTGACATGTGTGAACTCATTACATAAGAAACGTCATGGTAGCAGCACTCGTATCTTGTTGCTTGGAATCTGGACCAGTGAGGTTAAACTAAAACATATCCCTCTGTGTGCTCCTCTCAGCCAGGTGAAACATTAGCTCAGCACAGGCAACACTTTGAGACGCACTACAGGTGTAAACAGCAGGTGACCTAGTTATCTCAGCCTTCAGCACAGCCTGACTCTCGGTGTGCTGCCAACATCTCAACAGGTGGTGATGGTAGCCAAATACGGAGGAAGTCTGCACCTTTTATTTATTTAGTTTTGGTAAGCAACTAGCCTGTCTGGTTGTATTCAGCTGTGTTTGCATATAGGCCTGGAGGTCTCTTTCATGTTGACATGTGAACTTATTTTTCATCTTTTCCCATCTGAAATGGTCTGAACTTCCTCTTTCAACACTGATGGTCATAAACATGCTTTCTCTCACATGGCTGTGGAATCTCGACGGGGGCTGGTCTCTTGTCCTCTTCAACAAAGCTCCTGCAGTGCAATGGTGGCCATGTTTTAGGAGGCCAGAGCAGACAAACGAACCTGTTGTTTGATACTCCTCTTCCTCTGCAGTATTGTGAGATCTGGCTTGTGCTGGTCTCTGTTTTCCCAGTCAGAGAAGCATGTGTGTACATGTGTGTGTGTGTCCAGGGCGTATTCTTCCATACAGCCATGCCTGAAACCTGTTGAAACATTTCGTTTAAATAACCACCTTGGTCTGCCTGTGTGGTTCTGACAGTTGATAAATTTTCTGCTGTGGCTTTATAAAAAAAAAAAAAAAAAAAAAAGAAAGGCAAGCAGGAATGACAGAGGGCACTAAACACATTGTGGAAAGCCTGGAAAGAGCAAACATAGCGACTGCAACCAAGCAGAAACCAAGACAAACAGAAAAGCAGTAGAATGTGCAGAGCTGAAAAGAGGCTGGGATGTTTTGATGGGAACCAGGGTGTCGGTCGCTTCCTGCATGTGGATGTGTGTCTTGGTCAGTCAGGCCCCCCTTCAGCTGCGGGAGAGAAGAGGGCAAGCCTCTGGCTCTCAGGAGCCACTGGGCCAGTGGACAAAGAGCTCTCTTAACTGGCTAATTTGATTTGCATGCAGAGTCACAGCCTGCCTGCTCTACTCCAACCCAGCATCATGATCCACACTGCTTGGCTTCTCTTCCCATCCCTCTTCTTTCTTTTTTCTGCTTCCTCTTTTGTCTGCATGTCTCTTCTTTCTTTTTTTCTTTCCATTGAACAGGGCTTTACTGTTCTTTCTGGATGTACATGTCCCATCTTGAGACTAATATCAGGGAGGGACTATTTCAGCTCTAAGTCTTGTTGATAATTAACTTGAGGCCTGTTTCTCCAAACTGCACATGTGATGGATTTTGACTGCAACATTTGTTTAAAGGGTGTTTGGTAGTGTGAGACTTACTCAGAAATCTCCTCTTTTTGTTTCTGCCAGACCTCCCCTTTGTGTGTCAGCTACCTGGGAACCCTGTCCATCAGGTTGTGTGTGAGAAACTGTGTGTGTGTGCTTGTCAGTATATATGTGTGTGTGTGTCTCTGTTGTAGGCGGTTCTCAGGTGTGGCCCATTGAATGCATAGACCTGCAGATCACAGCCACAAGTCTACACATGCACACCTGTCTCTGTGTGTGTGTTTATGTGGGTGTGGACCAGAAGCTTTGTGAAGATAAGAAACACACCCATGCAACAGTTTAAGATTTGTGGTGTGAAACCCAAAGTCTGACACTTTTATAAAGAGGATTGAGCAAGAAACAGCGAAAACATTGAGTGAGAGAGAGAGAGAGAGAGAGAGAAAACTTAACGTTTTACCAGAGTTTGGAAAAGCCACATACTTTACCAAACACCACTTTCCCACAGTTTACCTAAAGACATCTTTACTTTTGTCCATTTGGAGAGAGGCTGAACTAATTCCCTTCTTATTCACACAGTTACTAATTACTCTGTTTATTTGACACCAAGGCTCTGCAGCTCCTTGAAATGGATGACATCCAGGTTGAGTCCAAACCCCTGCTGGTCGACAGGGAACTGCCGGTATGTAAAGTGCCAAGTCTGCTACTGTTATAAATAAATCTCAAGAATGTGTGTGTTTTCTGACGCATTCAAGTGCTCTATTTTTCAGGTTTGCTTATAATTTGTCCCATATGTCCTTTTACTTAGATTGTTGAGCTTCAAAATTAGTGCAGTTCACCTACTTTTATTTTGTTCAAAGTAATAAAAATGCATTTTTCTCATTGATGTTTTAACCTAGAACATATTGAAGGAGCTTTTAATAATATGTTTAAACTATTTGTGTGTCACAGTGATGGTAGAGTTATAGCTCTTCACCAAAATGCCAGATCGTGATTCACTTAATCGTCACTTGAGTCAGTTACTGCTACAAGAATATTCCCTTATCAAACATTTGTTTACAATTACAGAGTTGCGAAGTCAAATTTATTCTCATGGAAATGAAAATACATTCAGTGACTGGATGATGCCCTCAGAATATTAGATTATGGTATGTTGCCTTTGTAATTGCATTAGTTTCATGTGTTCATTGCTCTGTTTTCTCCTTTCAGGGCTTGAGGGAGGCTGTGCAGCAGCTCGTTATTAAGGTACGTTTGACACAAAAAGTAGATCCTGTGTTATTATTCCCACCAGATGTAGCCTCTGCCTTATTAGTTGAAGCAGGTGGTGAAAGATGAAACCAATTACTTTTTGTATACACACATGGTTTTCCTTTAATCTTATTATTTTAGTAAGTCTAGTACCATCTAGTGGCTGATAATAGAAATACTCAGCTGCTGATTAACATAGTTGCTGCAGTGTCTCATCTATCTCCGTGATGACCTTTCATCCGCTGTGATTTTATTAGGACAGAAATCTAATCGGGGCTCCACTAATTCAGTCAGCTACTGAAAGTGATGAAACACACGCTGGACTGGATTTGTAA
>OOFC01000390.1:3391-19318 GCA_900323345.1 Pseudochromis fuscus
TTAATCATGTTTGTTGACTTCTGCTTCCTTCCTTAAAGTACTGGATTAATTTTGGCCTGTTGGACCATGGGGGAAATAACTTGATAAAATATAAACCAACTTTGTTTTACGATAAAATGATTGAAATTTCAGCATCATATAATAATGAAAATAGTTTATTTTCTACAGTGAGAATTATGTGTACTCTAACACTTCAGATAGGATTTCGCTGGCAAATACGCAGGGCCATATGTTAACCCTAACACACACACACACACACACACACACACACACACACACACACAGGTAAAACACGTCAATTACTTCAGTAGTGCTTAACGGAGATGGCTGAGATGCAGCATGCTGTGACAGAGGAAGAAGCTGAGGAGACAGATCACAACTGTACATCATCACAATGAAGGTAAAGTAACTCTTAATTACTCTTATTACAAGTGAATGATTACAACACTTTACAGCTTGCCAGCTGTGTATACACAGCTTTTTATAGCTCGTTATGAACTGCAGGATTAGGGTGGTTATTACAACTCTAATGATAACTGTTACACTAAGGCAGTATATTAACAGTACATGCTGCTGCTTTCAGATGCTACATACATGAAAGCGTTTCTCATAAGTTTCATTCATTGTTACTCTACATTCTAAACTTCAGCACGTTGCAGGAGTCTGGCCCTGTTGGGATTTCCCTGTGTAAATCCATGTGAGGCAACAGATGAGGCTTAACTGCTTAGCTCTGTCCACACACCATGTTGTTTCTGCCAATACAGTGAATAGTGCTTTCACTCACCTTCAGTGGTGAAGTGTAAAAAAAACTCTAGAAAGACAGTATGTTTGATATTGCTCCCTGTGGATTGAGGTGTTGTTAAATTCAACACTGACATCACAGGTCTAAATGAAAATCAACTGAATCAATTGAAGTGGTTACTGCAGCCTCCTGTGTGAAGAAAAGGAGAGGAAACATGTTGTAGTTTGGAGAAGGGTTATTATCCAGGTTACTGACTTATGCGTAAAGTAAAAATAACAGAAGACAACAAGTCGTGATTACAGATGTACCTCATTCTCAGTGGCAGCTAACTGCCAAAGGCCAAAACCAGATTTTGATTTAATTTACAACTAATTTGTCGACTCTGTTGAGGTGAACTGGAGTTCAGTGCTGGAAATGTGCATCTGTGTTCTCTTATTAGAAAAGATACATTTATTTGTCATTGTACACTTGTTAGAGTACATAGGAATTCCTGTGCAGAGATCACTCAGAGTGTAATCACAGATACAGTTTTAAAAGTGCACACGTTATAAGATAGAAGAAAACAGTGCAGTGCAGTGATGTGAGACAGCACCACAAGAGGGAGCTCAAGTCCCAGCAAAAGGCTCCAAAACATCCTAACTCAGCTCTATCTGAAACATAAAACATGGTCAACCAGCAAGACTTGTTTTGCACACCTTTCATCCTTGGGCACTAGATGGCAGCACTGGTATATGATCACAGACTAATCATATTTGGAAATGCATCGTCCTGTCGTCCACATCAGGCAGCCATTCATCGGGAGGATTATTAGTTATTATCCATTATCAAGAGATACGTTAGGATTAGTGAACGTAATCCTTGAATTATAATCCAGATCATCTCTGGGTGGTTTAAGCAAATTTGCAGCAGGGTGTTGTATTCAATGTAAGACCATAAGGAAGGGTGCAATGTTTTTTCAGTTCAGTTCAGTTTATTTCATAATTGCATGCATGCACATACACATCACTAAATAACAGAAGAAGATAACAAAATGTACTGGCTGAAAAGATGTAGGTTAAATCTTTTGTTACTTATTTTACAGATCATTTAGGTTGTGCATATTTTAGTGGTCCATACATACACCAAAAAAACAAAAAAAAAACTCTACATACTTTCTATAAAACAAAATGCTCATACCTGAGTTTCAATTCTTCATCGAAACAAGTCCACAAGTTCTCCCCTTGGACAGATACACATCTGTTGTTCATGTTTGTTTTTACGGGTATTTATGAAGGTATAAAATACAATATGCTGTGTTTTCTACACCTTCAGAACATCATAAAGAGAAAGAGCATGGAGCGGCATGTAAAAGATGTGTAAATGAATGTGGTCCAATGATCAACAAAAGAATACAAAAGCAAAATTAAATTAATAAAACTAGTCTGTGTGCTCTACTGATTTTCACATATAATATTCTGTTTCAATCATATCAATAACATAACGATAAGTCAGGGAACAACTGCTCTCCAAGCCAAAAAAACCAAATGAAAACACCATGACAGTGCTGACTGACATATCAAGAACGTCCCTGAAGTGTTTGTGTACAGACACTGCACATACGTGTATCTCAGTGCACGTGAACCCTGACAGTGGCGGGAGCAGGTGAGCTGTAAAACGTCACTCACCATGAAGCCTCATGTGATTCATTATCTGAGGAAGTCCGTTTTTTATGCAGTCAGTCAAAGGATTTTCAAGTGTTGCTGGTGAGTGTGACTAACAGCTGGTGTTAGCCATAGACTGTTTATAGAAATGGATGAAGCAAGTGGGACTCAAACAGAACAACAATGCAGAAGTGCAAAAAGGTGCAATACTAAAAATCACCATTTTCAATCCTGAAATACTCAGTCAATACATGTGATGCCATAAGATGAAGTCAGGTCTTCTTCCCAGTGATCTGGTGGTCCATCTGAAAAAGAAGATAATAGGCTTCAAAAAGAGGACTCTTTTGGTTCGCAGGATTGATAAGCCTGGTCTCCAATGAGAACAGCACTGAAGTCCAGTCTCATTCACATTGGACAGTGATCCTGGGTTCAAGGGTCAGACTCTGACCCTTGAACCTGGGACCCCTGTCCCGGCTTTAGGGTTAGTGAGAGGCGGGTCTGACCGTCAGACCTGCCTCTCACTTCTCCTGTCATCAGGGCCATGTTCAAACGCTGATCTCTTGGCTTCAAAACAGGAGTCCACAAACCACCAGCTCACACTTGCTTTGTCCAGTTCATGCTCTGACGGAGCTGGCCAGTTAACATAATTGCAGATAACAGAAATACACTAAAATAAAAATGTAATGGTTTCATTTGTTGATTAATAACCTAACATAGATTCAAGTGGCACCTGTCCAACCTGTACCACACCCTCAGCTTGGTATCTATTTGTCGTTGTAACATTCTTTCATTTTATTGTCATCACAACCGGTGAATGTTACAAGACGTCTTTGTCTCAAAGAACATTTCTGAGCTTGAAGGTTGGACAATCTACAACTATTTGTGGCCCTGTTGTAGGGGTGAGTAGAATGACCATCTTACTATTACATATCTTGAAGTAGTTAACACATTTTTGATTGATATTGAGAGAAATTTGTTTTGAATATGTTCAAAAAAACAGAGAAGAAATGTTTCACCATCCAAAACAAAGGGCCGACTGAACACAAACAGTGACAGTTTCACTGCTTTAACTTACCATCAGACCCTGCTCTCATTGTGCAGACTGATGTACGCAATACACTGACTATAGCAATGTACAACCACACAGTAATATATCTGACCTTTCAAGTAGCCACAAATATGAAGACAAACAATACTGTCTGTAGGGTTAGTCATTTTCTGTTTGGTTTCATTTGCAGTAACATGGATGTGGAAGTATAAAGAGAAGAAACTACAAGATATCAGTTATTGAAGCACCACACTGTTCCTCACTAAATGTGCTGCACATGTGGGTTTTTGTACTTTAGATTCTCAGTTAAGGAATACTATGTACACTGTAGGAAATATTTCTACATCTTACATTTTCACTCTGTATTCTGTTGGAAATCTTCTCAGGGTTTCGTTTTGTGGGTCCTGAAAGTGGGAGATTTCGTTGAGTTAATTTGGATTTTTGTAATATTAAGCTGTAAAAAAAAAAAAAAAAAAAAGTGATATTTGGAAGTAAAATCTTTCCATTTAAACATTAACATTTAGAGGTGGTTATATGAATATGATGTTGATGAGTTTTTTTGAAGATGTTAATTGTATTTGTATTATTTTATCAAGTCAAACAAGTTCAAGGTTTGTGGTTTTAAATGTTTGTGACAGTTCTTCTCCTGGTTGGTCAGAGTTGAAATGTAAGACCGGTGGTTTTCTGTTTTTTTATTATTAACAAATCCAGTGAAAAGACCAAAGGTGATGTTGAATGATGAATTTATAGTATAAACAAGTACTGCTTAAAACTCAACAGTTTGATACAGTATGTCTTATTCCTGGATGCCTTGTAGTCCCATTGTTAGTGTTTTGGTCCTTTGATTTGGATTTGTTGACAAAATGAAAAATAGAAAATCACCAGCTGCCAGCTGACTGAATCGGCCACATTTCATTATTCTTTTGTGAACATTGTAAAAGTTTTTGAAGAATAATGAACCAAGATGGAAAATGACTTAAAAATCAGTCTTTATTTTGTAGCTTTCTACAGTGGTGTAGTCTAGTTTATTGTAGTGGGTATACTCCGATCAGCCCCATCCTGGAGCAACATCTGGCCCGCAGCACCGCGCCCAGAGCAGTCGCTGCTCCAAAACAGCCCCACACAAGAACCACCACACTCATTAATGCATAAAGTATGCACCCACACATAACTGAAATCATGAAAGATTGGTTAAGCATTATCTAAATGTAAATGTATTGTAAGCAATACAAGATGTAAAACAGTCATTAAACAGCTGGACTTCACTGACCAGCCAGTGACAAGACAAGACAAATAAGTTTCAAATAAAGAAAAATTAATAAATAACTAAATAACAATATCCTTATACAAATAAAATTTCAGCAATCAAGTGCAAAAAAACACGTAAACCACACAAATAAACCTCTCTGAAGCTTGAAAAGGCACTAAAGTAACTGACTTTGTATCATTACAACATCAGTAGTATCAGAGAAATGTAAACAGTCTGTAAACAGTCATGCACAAATCATGGGGCTCCTAAAGCTAGCGTTAGCTGCAGCTGTAATGTCCCCCAAAGTGGCAGTGGTAACAGGGCAGCAGCAGGCTTTACTGAAACACTGACACCATCGCTGTACTAACTCAAGTTGTCGTCTCGTGTGTGCCACAACTTCACTGCTTCCCAAGTAATCAACTTCTGGTCACGTCACACTTGACTGAAGCCTCTTTTGGCTCTTTTCCACTGGTACCTACTCGACTTGGCTCATCTCGACTCGACTTGACTCGACTCAGCTTGGCTCAACTCATTTCTCGCCTGAAACACTCTTCAAACTGCTTTCTGTAACGCCACAACAGCAGACTTCTGAAGATTACTTCATCATCTTTCTCCTCCTTCACCTGATGAAGAGGGACTGTTTTCTGTAATGGAAACGCAACCGAGGCGAGACGAGACGAGCAGGTACCAGTGGAAAAGTGTCATATTGTCCAAAAGTGCACAGAAAAGGCAAATTAATGAATTTATGATGCGTATCTTTGCACATTTTTCAGTGGTTATACAGAAATTCTGGACCTTTTCTAGTGGTTATACGGTGTATACCTGCCTATCACGTAGACTACACCACTGGGTTTCTATTATTTCAGGCAGCTCAGGCAGCTGGTTGATATGATTGATATGATTATCAATGGATAATGTGTTTCATTGGTAATAAATTTGAGTTTTCACAGAACCAAAGTATTGTGATCTGAATTTACTTCACTACACCGTGTGGAACTTGTTGCCATAATGATGTTTGAAAACCAACTAAGTAAAACTAAACCCAGTGGTTGTCACATATTATTTAAGCCAGTAAAGCTGGAACTACCAGGTGGTCTATTTGGTTTTATTCAACACATTAAATGGAAAAGAAAAAGAATCAAGCTGAATTTATGTTTGTCAGTTTAGTTACCTGGAAACTTATTAATTGACTTGTTAATTAAAGTCTCACTGAAACAATATTTCAAGAGTATTTCACTTCTGTATGTGATGTATGTCTGGCAAAAACAGGATATGTAGGCAGGACAAAACGTTTGGAGAATTTTGATTGGATGATTGAAACACAACAAAACACCACAGCTAGCCAGCTAATGTTACTAGATAACATTAGTGTACTGTAGCATCTCTCCAAACGAAGCCACTACATGTGATATGTTTTCTCCTTCATTGTAAACCAGAACACCATTACTGACAAATCAAACATTGGTAACTTTAACTAACATCAGAATCTAAATCAACACTTAACAGTTTGTTGCAGAACTAACTAATGATCCTGTTCCAACTAACTACTGATTACTAGTACAGCTGCTACTGCTCTTTGTCAGTGTTTTCTGGTTTGAATCTGAACTGTGCTGCTAACCAACGATTGATTGACAGGTGGATGGCAGGATGCTATTGGTGGTTGTTGTTTTGTTTCAACCAGAAAATAATGTGATTGATCTTTGATTAAAAACAAAAAACACAGGATTTAAAACATTTTTTTTTTTGGCAAACATCATCAGGAAAGTGAACAATACCACCAGTAATGTAATCTTTAAGGATTGAAAAGACATTTTTCATTTCAGCTGGGCTTCAATGTAATTCATTGAGTGGCAGTTTTAAACCAGTTTTAGTAGTTTCAGTATCTCCCATTGTTTTCTTTGCTTGATGCAGCCAGTAGCCTGATTTGACCTTTCTGAAGCAGAGTAAGATATTTGTGATGACCATGGGATATGATTTCCAACATGGTTGTTTAAGAAATGAAAAGCCACCTATTGCATTATAACTTGTTATCAGCTGAAATGTATTAATCAGTGTTGTAACCTATTTGCTTAGTTAATACAGGTAAGTGACCCTTCTGGACCAGGCAGTGTAATTTTTGTTTGTACCTCATCATTAATTCTGCCAAAGCATACTTTTTGTTGTTGGTTGTGGGTATGGGATATTCATGGTTTGCCTTTACTTTTCCCAAACTGAGGACTGAGGACTCTGTGCCATTTAAAGACCTAATTAATGCTGGACATTAGGTGTGACTCACATTTAGAGGCAGTGTGAAGATACATTCACTTGTTTGGTTTACATCTCAATAACTCCAAGCTCCAATATCAGCTCAATCCTATGTCCTGAGCTGTGGCATCAAATGTTCGAGAATGCTGTCGAACTTCTTCCAGGGTGGAGCACTGTCAGTGCATGTGTGCAGGTATTCATTTAATGAACAATGGTGTTCATCAGACACAAACTTTTCATTTCCAGCCTTTAGAGGCTTATCATTTCATCCTTGTCGTAAGTTGTCTTGTTGTCAAATCATTGTGTTTGGTTCATTTCTGTCTTACTAACTATGAAAGTCCCTGCTGCTCATGTGTTTCCACCGCAGGGTTTCCAGGTACTCACCATGTGGCAGAAACTCCAGTTATTCTACCAGGGGATTCTGGAGAATGGAGGCAAGTCTTTATTTTCAACTCATTAATGCAAGTATTTCAGTTGTATAACGTTAGACATTGATGTCAAAAATAAGTGCAGTTTTTGCTGAAAATAATAATATTAATAATAATCATCATCATCATTTTTTCACTTTTCCAGACAAAAGGACAGAAAGCTGGATGCTGGTCTACTCTCCTGTGCCAGTTAGTTGTATATTCCTGAGCTACCTGTTCATTATATGGGTGGGGCCAAAGCTGATGGTGAAGAGGCAGCCTCTCAACCTCAAACCTGTCCTGCTAGTTTACAACTCTGCCATGGTTGGCCTGTCTGCTTACATGTTCTATGAGGTAACTACTGCACTGTATGAGGGAACTTTTTGTAGGTGGATGGCTGGATGGCACAGCATCTAAAAAAATGATCATGTTTAGGTGTTTTTAGTCATTTCATATCAGCAGCCTCCAAATGTCAAAGGAAGTGGGACACAAATGCACAACACTGAGGCAGGCAGGTAAAATGAACAGAAGTGACTTTAATGAATGAACACAATGCTGTGCGTCAAATGTCCAACAAAGGTCATCTATAACAACAAAAAGTCAGTTAAACAAGATTCAAGAAAAGAAAACCCAACTCAAGATTACCATGCAGAAGAAGGGCAACACACAGGAGATGTGCAGGAAAACTGGTAGAACGGGACAGTGACACAAACAACTTCACAAATAACACTGAAAAAACAAACTGACAAAATACACACAGGATAACAAGACACAGGTGAAACGAACTCTGGCATTTAAAATGTGTGGGAAAAGAAATGACAAAATCAGGAAGTGAAAGCAAACATGACACACAAGGAAGGTAATTAACAAAATAAAACAGGAAGTGACAAGGAAAATAAAAATAACAAATAGATCACAAACCATCTAAACTGGTCTCAGAGTTAGTATGTGGAGTCAGACAGTGTCCTTTCTACGAGCTGCTCCAATATTTTTAGATAACAATGGATCAGAAGTTAGCTAACAGCTGGTGAACATAGGTAGTATGTAGTAATGAATGAGGTCACCAACAACATAAATTTTGGCCTTAGCTGCTGGATGTGTAAATAGGAAAGAGTTAGATTTTTTTTAGGCCAATAGAAACAAGTTGTGAACTGACTGTGAACTTGTTACCAGTCATTTACAGATGTAAATCTGCAGGTGATCCCATAGTGTTGTTTTTTTTTATTATGTATCCCATCCCTTGTGGGAGTGTTCAGTGAAACAGGAAATGATTCTCTTTCATTGACATCCAATTTGTGTGTGACAAAATGTGACGAAAGGTGTTTCTGCTTAGTGAGAGAAACCAAAGCGGAGATGAAAGGAGCTTTTGTCTTTCCAGTTCACAGCATCTTCCTGGTTGGCCAGATACAGTCTGCTGTGCCAGCCAGTGGACTACAGCGACAGCCCACTGGCTATGAGGGTAAATCCTTTTTATCTTATAGATCCTTATGAAACACTTTGAGACTCTGTACTTTTGTGGACACAAGAGTAAATTAAAAAAAACTAAATATGATGTGATTTGCACATATTAAAAATATGAGAGCAGGGTAATAAATGTTTTTATTGTGTTGGACAGATGGCAAGAGTGTGCTGGTGGTTCTACTTTTCTAAAGTTATTGAGCTCAGTGACACTGTGAGTACAGAGTGAAAATGATTTTTAAGTGCCCATTTCTTTGTAAAAGTAGAGAAAATATGGCTGCAAGATGTTTCTGAATGCCTTCTTGTGTGTGTGTGTGTGTGTGTGTGTGTGGGTGGGTGGCTTCAGATATTTTTCATTCTAAGAAAGAAGAACAGTCAGCTGACCTTCCTCCATGTCTACCATCATGCCACGATGATCTTCAACTGGTGGGCTGGGGTTAAATATGTGGCCGGGGGCCAGTGTGAGTTCAACCCACAGGTCCAGTCTCACAAAATGAAATGAAATGAAATTGAACACACTGTGCAAATTACTCTTTGTCTTTCAGCTGAACACACACTAACAGGTCAAAAGGTGATATGTGATACTAACCCTGTGTATCTGTGCATAGCCTTCCTGATAGGGCTGATCAACTCCTTCGTCCATGTAGTGATGTACTTGTACTACGCCCTGGCAGCTTTGGGGCCGAACATGACCAAATACCTGTGGTGGAAACGCTACCTCACCTCCCTGCAACTGGTCAGTATGTACCTCTGGATGTGTGTTTTTGATATTACTGTATTCTCCTTTCGAGATGTCATCAGGATGTCTATTTTGAACATAGACTGCATACAGAAATTAACAAAGCAGCCGAGCCAGTGTGATAGTGAAAAAAAGGGCAATACTCTTGATGGTCACTGAGGTTAGCTCCAAAAACTCTGGCTCCAACTGATTTCAAATTAAAAAAACACTCATTTTCTATCCTGAAATACTAAGTTAGTAGATTTCTCCTACGAGTCATTCTGATACCATCAGCTATAGTCAGCTCCTCTGCTCAGTGATCTGGTCCGTCTGAAAATCCTTTCATCATTAAACACACATTGGGCTTCAAAAAGAGGAAGATTTAGGGGTATGGTGAGTTTGATTGACAGGATGCTATCTAATGAGACCCATCTTGAGTCTCAAACACATTGGGCAGTGGCCTTTGATTCAAGAGTCAGACCCACCTTCTCACTCCTTCATCTCCAAATGTGGTCACTTCTGGCTCAAAAATGCTGACATGCAACATTCAAATACCAAACTCCTTGTTTCAGAATGTGAGTCCAAAAACCAACCGGGGATGTCATGTTAGCTACACCCATTCTATATACAGTCTATGATTTTACAATACAAATTTACTATCAATTTACAATTTACTATTAGCATCAGGCAGTTATTAACTTCCTGTCTCTGTCTAGACATCCTTGAATAAAATATGCCACCTTTAATGGTCTGTATTCTTGTCAATTGTCCAACATTTGCAGTAATGAGCTTAACTAAGTCCTGATTGGTTTGTCATTGTTCTGACTGACTGCTGCCATAACTAGATGGATTAGCCACACTGATGCTCTTCAGCTAACTACCACACCATCTGTTTTCTACTTATAGTGTTGATGAATAGACAATGCATCCTGTAGTGTTTTTTGTCCTTCTATATAGCAGCAGCATATATAGGTCAGTATACACTTGGCTGCCATTCTGCAGCAATAACTGTTCTGACCTCAGAGTTGACCCCCAAGCCTTCAGTAACAGTTGGCTTTACAATTTAGGGAACTGAAGCTGAGGTAGTTGAGTTGATCTGGAAGATTGAAGATTGTATTTCATTGTGTGTGTATGTGTGTGTGCATATGTGTGTGTGTGCGCCTGCATGTGTGAGGGGGTTTCTTTTGTCTTATTTTATCTCACATTGGGAGGTTTGTGTGGACTGGTGTAAGAAAGGCAGTTAGATGCACAATGCACAAGATGACCACCAAAATTCATACATACTCAATTTCTGCCTCAGCTACTATAGTCACTCTGTGACAGTGTTCTTTTTAGGGCTGCAGCTAACAATTAGTCAAAGTCAAAGTTAGCTTTATTGTTGATACACGATCTGTACATGACACACCAAGTATTAAATTAAATGACTCCCTTTTTTGCATAAAGCTTTCAAGCAATTAATATATAAATATAAATATAAATATATACTACCATTCAAAAGTTTGGGGTCACCCTGCAAAAAAAAAAATTTGACCAATTTTACCATAAACAAGTATCACAAAACATATGTAAACTACAACTGAACACAAACAGCAACCACAACATCAAGTTATACTGAGTAAATGTCTCTGAACCAGCAAAACATCCTCCAACCATATCTCTGCCTCTCCTGTATCTGACAGAGGGAGAGACACAAGTGTTTTCCGTCAAGTCTGCAACAAATGTAATCAGAATAAAGCAGGTAGAACAAGCTGGTAGACCCCTCAGCCTGTACATGGTCATTGTTGTCATTGGAAAACCATTGGTTTGATTGGGTGACCCCAAACTTTTGAACGACAGTGTATATATACAAAACATATACAAAACAACATGACATGAGGGACACAACAAATCAGTCCAGAGTTTGGGTGTGCAGGGACAGAAAGGGAGGAGGGGCAGAGCAGGAATATATAAGCAGAGATATATGGAGAGGTGAGCATCCTGACAGCCCTGTGGATGGAGCTGTCCACAAGTCTGCTGGTCCTGGCCCGGAGACCTCACAGTCTCCTTCCCGATGGCAACAGGTTGAAGAAGCTGTGTGATGGGTGGGTGGGATCATGCTGACCAATACGATATTGGCGATGGCCAGCTTGCTCTTCTTCTGCTTCCTCTCACACTGCTGGTGACACCTCCACTGTAGATAAGAGGCAGCAGTGGGGGTCGGTGGTGGTGCATGGCTCTGCAGCATATTGGGGGTCGGTGGTGGTGCATGGCTCTGCAGCATAGTGGGGGTCGGTGGTGGTGCATGGCTCTGCAGCATAGTGGGGGTCGGTGGTGGTGCATGGCTCTGCAGCATAGTGGGGGTCGGTGGTGGTGCATGGATCTGCAGCATAGTGGGGGTCGCTGGTGGTGCATGGATCTGCAGCATAGTGGGGGTCGCTGGTGGTGCATGGATCTGCAGCATAGTGGGGGTCGCTGGTGGTGCATGGATCTGCAGCATAGTGGGGGTCGGTGGTGGTGCATGGATCTGCAGCATAGTGGGGGTCAGTGGTGGTGTGTCCCCCGGAGCAGAGTGGGGGTTGGTGATAGGACAGACCTCAGTCCCGCAGCTCCTTCGTGCGCACGGAGCTCAACCCAAAAAAAATGTGGCTTTGGCGACATCGAACAGAACCCCACAACTGTATGTGCACTTCCACAAAAGTAGACAGGAGGTGTACAAATAAACACTCTGACTCACAAGACAAAAAACACAAAACCCCATTTTCTCCAAGAGAGAGAAGCCACTGCGTGCATCAGGTGCCGCCATGGTAACCCAGAAAAAAAATCAAAAAGCAATTATTTAATTAATCAAGTGTTCATTAATTAATTTAGGATGAGAAATATTGCATGCACTACAGTTTGCTTCATTAAATTACTTTTGCTTAATTCACTAACTTTAACATTAACGCTTGGTGGACTGGCTGCATAGAGGTTAGGTTTTCTACTGAGCTGCTGCAGCATTGAAGACATGCTATTGCGGTATGCTAACTCATTTTAGCATTGGAAACTCCTCGCAGTCATCTCCTTCTTCTTCATCTTCTAATTTCAAACAACTTTAAGGTGCTGTCACATGCCTGGTCTCACATTGACATTATATTAACAGTGCAACAGTGTGTATGCATCAAACAAACCCTCAATGCCAGAAATTTTGCCTCAATGATTTTTATTAATCAAATTATTCGAGTTACTTGAGGAATCATTTCAACCCTAGTTCTTTTATCGATCAGGATCAAAAATATATTTAGTCCTGTGAGAATGTGATACTTTATCACGAATGTTAACTTAATAAATGTGGTTTTGAGCAGGCATCTATGTGTGTTAAGACAGTAGAACAGTATTCATGAGTGGAAAAGCATGTCTGCAAGCGCACACTCCTGATCCACATGGAAATGTGGAGAGTCACAGTTGTGATAAGCACATTGACTCGACTGTCCACTGCATGCTTGCAAAGGTTTAAACTCGCAGCTGAGAAAGGATCACCTGCAATGGGCAGTGTTGGGGTAGTTACTAAAAAAAAACAAATTAATTACGAGCCACTTGTTACTTCTGTAAATTGTAATGAGATTATTTCACTAGTTACTGCATTTGAAAAGTAATTTCATTACTTCAAGATTCAAGATTCTTTATTGTCATTATACACATGTGTACAACGAAATTCAAAGTGCACAGTCAGGATACATACCTGTATAAAAGAAGAGAATAAATAACTAAAACAATACTTACTTATTATTTTACTTTCCTGTTTACCCTTTAAACATATGGACAAACATCATAGCTGTATCATCATTTAGCCTGTCCACATACAGTTCATTGTGTGTGGGGCAGGGTCCCTGTCAGCGCTCTCGTGCCCTGGCCCGCCCCTCAGAACCTAAACCTCAGTGAAAGGAAGTGGACGACACTGGCGTGACTCACCATCCAGTTCTTCCTGGTGGCATTCACTGTGTACGTGGCGTACACTCATGTTTCTGACTGCAAACATCACAACACTGATGTGTTGGTGGGGCTGCTGCAGGGGGCTCTCATCACTGTGCTCACACTGAGTGTGTTTCACCTTGAACTGAAAGTACTGAGAATATCGCCACTGGCTGAAACCCCTTCTCCATCTCCATTTCCCTCTCTCCTTCCTCCACATGAGCAGCTATGTCACTCAAATCGATCTCTATGGCAACGTGCCCAGGCAAGCACACACACAGGCAGCACGCATGCACGTACCACTTAAACAGAGCAGAACTTTAAACACAGACAAACACGGCTTGGGTAACACAGGAAAGCATGTTGCTATAGTCTAATTTGGTTACCAATATTTTAAGTTACTTTACTTCATTACCCAAAAAAAGTATTATTGTTACTCCATGCACATTTGCAAACTTTTGAGGCTGTCATTGGCTGGGGGAGGGTGTGACGTTAACAAAATAAGTTAATCTGCCACTTGATGTTTCTGTCTCTCCTGTTCTTTGTTTCCAGCTCCAGTTTTTCATTGTAACCATCCACACCACCTACAACCTGTTTGCTGACTGCGACTTCCCTGACACCATGAATGTCATTGTTGTGGCCTACTCTCTCACCCTCATCATTCTCTTCACTAACTTCTACTACCACAACTACCTCACCAAGAAGAAGACAAAGAAAACTTAAAGAGTGTTACGTGCCCCCCCTGCTGGCAAGGGATGTGAAGCTCTGCTGTGTTTCGTGGCTTTGTCCTCTGCCTCTCTCCAGGTGGACAGAGTGCCAGCCATTTTGGTAGAACCATTTAAAAGGAGGCTCTCTCTCTCTCTCCTCCTCCCATCCGGCTGCAGCACTATGTCTGGGAGTCCAACATTACATGGTTTTTGCTCTGTTGTTTTCTTTTGGATGAGACAGGTAGCTCTTGTTGTTGTTGTTGTTGTTGTTGTTTGTTTGCAGCTTTAGAGACTGTGTCCACAGGGAGCTTTGTGCATCATCTGTTTTCAATATAGATCCTTCAGAGTTCAGCATGGACAGCCTCCTGCATCCTGGGTGCAAAAGTGCTTTTGTTGCTGGAAAACAGTTATATTTTTGGAACTGCTATGTCATTCTAAAGAACAGTCTCCGTGTCCACAATGATGCATTGTTGAAGTGCTACTATGTGTTTTTTGTAACCTAGCAACAATAAACATTTGAGGGAGGCTCTATGAAAATGAAGCACTGGACGTGTCCAGTACAAAAAACTGGACACACCTGTGGACACACCTTTTTGTTCGGTTTGGTTTGGGTTTAGGGATTAGGTTCAAGACAAGACATCATATCTTACGATCCTTTGTGGGTTGGTTTGAGTGGCTTCAATTCTTTTTACTATTTTTGGCCAGCGCATTTTTCTGTTTGAGTTAATTGTTTGTTGTGTGGTTAATATTTGTTATTTAATAAATAAAGTGAACAAATTCTTTGCATCTTTTTTAATGCAGTGTGTCTGCCAGCAGAGATCCTCTAACACATTAATTTATCACAGCTATTCAGTGGTCAGGGTGTTATCAGCAGTAGAATATCACAGATCAGCTTTGTTATAAGGATAAACTGTCAGTTGGGGACAGTCAAATCTTTTTACCAGACCCTGTGCCCTCCCGTCACGGATGGTAAATGACCCGAGTAAATGGCCTTAGCTGTGATACTGCCTTGGATGGCATGTTCTCTGTGGCATATTATAAAATGCTTTTATTATTTGATAAAATTTTTCTTGGAATGGAAGAATTATGACCATTGTCATTGAAGAACTCATAACAAAAATGTCTTAACCTAAAGAATTTAATATTGAAATATTTTTTCCCATTCCATATAAAAACATGATATTTATGATTTATCATTTATTTTATGATTTTAATACAACACACATCATGACCTCTCCAATGAAAAGGGTGTCTGACCCTTTGTCAAAAAGTTGTCATACTTCCTCAAAATTATATTCATTTACATTACAATCGACCAAGTTTCCCATAAACTGACAGTAGAGAACATTTGTTGTGTTTTATGGGTTGTACCCACAGACTGCATCGTACCCATAGACTATATTGTACCCACAGACTGCATCGTACCCACAGACTGTATGGTACCCACAGACTGCATCGTACCCACAGACTGTATGGTACCCACAGACTGCATCGTACCCACAGACTGTATGGTACCCACAGACTGTATGGTACCCACAGACTGCATCGTACCCACAGACTGTATGGTACCCACAGACTGCATCGTACCCACAGACTGTATCGTACCCACAGACTGTATGGTACCCACAGGTACCCACAGACTGTATCGTACCCACAAAGTGTATCGTACCCACAGACTGCATGGTACCCACAGACTGCATCGTACCCACAGAGTGTATGGTACCCACAGACTGTATTGTACCCACAGACTGCATGGTACCCGCAGACTGTATCGTACCCACAGACTG
>OOFC01000391.1:3034-18179 GCA_900323345.1 Pseudochromis fuscus
CACACATAGACACACACATGCACACAGACACACACATTCAGTCATTCACAGGCATGCAGGAGGAGAAGGAAAAGAGCATGGAGGTAAGAATTTAGTAGACAGTTCAGTATTTACAAGTGATATGTGAGTGAGAGGGAGAAACTCTAGCTGTGTGTGGGTGTGTGTGTGTGTGTGTGTGTGTGCTGCCAGCTCACCCCGCAGTCTGAGGTTGGTAAGGAACTTGAACTCTGTAGCAGAAAACTGCAGCAAAGTCTGTTTCTTCCAGCTGCTTGTGAAGCTCTCTGCCGTAGTTTCCGGCTCTCACTCTCTCTGACGCCTCAGCAGCGAGAGGTTCAGCCGTACAGCCACTGAATCATTTATGTATGTAAATCTCATTGGCGAGGTTCTGTAGGTCCTTTTGTGCGAGCTACAATCTGCTTTATTTGTGATACCGTGCAGTAAAAGCAGGAGATTATCACACATACTGTTTACCAGCCAGTTTTAAGGAGGCTAATGATGTGCTGAAACAATCACTCTCTTCAGCTGATTGACTGGATACTAAGGGTTGGATCATTTATTAGTTGTTGAAGTGATTTGTAGTGTTTCAAATGTTGTTACAGCTTCTCAAATATGAGTTGTTTGATTTCCATACTCTGAGAGTTTGTGATGGTATTTTCTCTCCGAGGAGATACTCGGGGTGTGAATGGTGGTATGTTTGAGGTGGTGAACTCCACTTTCAGGAGTTGTCTGCTTTGAGGGAGAGAGATTTTCCACCATGCTATGATTATATCCTCACAGTTTTTCTAGTCTGTCTTACAGACATCACATCTTTTCATACCGGCCCTGGAGATATTTGCACCTAAAGCTTTGGTCCTTGTTCTGCTTTAATTGTCTGTGCGAGACAAATCTTCCAAAGTTTAATTCTTTTCAGACCAAATTTCCCTCTTTCTGTCTGCACTGCAGCAAATAAATGACTGTCGGGGGAATGCAGAGAGGCACTTTTGTGCTAAAAACCAATAACTTTGGACGATATCAACATATCAATGCTGGAGCTTCATTGATTTCAGATAAAGCATGTAATTTATTTTAAGAGGAAGGCTGTAGATTTTTTTTCCCAATCGCTTAGACTGAAATCCTACGTGTGAATGACCTCTAATGACCATTACAGACAGGAGGAATGATTACAGCAAGCAAAACCTGTTCTTATGTTCAAATGAGCACCCGACCATTGTTTAAAGACAAGCTATAAAATAGCTAAAGCATCCTTTACAATTTAAACATGTTATTTTCTGTGGTATTTCAGTGTATCTATGTCTTTCTGTCCAGGGACTAAAGTAGGAAAAGAGGAAGTAGCGGCTGTGAAGTGTAGCTTTTTATCATGAAATCAGTGTTTTCTGTGCGTGTTGATGACAAATAGACTCTGGGAAAATGAAACTGAAACAACATTGTTATCTGGCTTATTACAGCTTGAGTGAGATATGAGTTGTTTTTGTATTTCTTATTTGGAAGTGAAAACAAAGGTGAACATTAGGAGTATGACCTCAACTCTGTAAGAAACAGACGTCCAGCTTCAGTTTCAGTGTGCACACACTATGACTTCAAGTTTAACCTCTTAATAAAATTGTCTGGATTTGTTTATGACTTGTGTATCTCACTGTTGGTGTTTCTTGGTCTTAACTAAGTTTTTATCTCAGTAGTTACGTTAATCTCAGAAAGAAATGATTTCAAAAACGAAGTTGCAGTTCATGGGAATCATCGTTTCAGTGTCATTGTGGTTTTTATGCCTTCAGTCTTTGTGCCTGATCAAATCATGTTAAAAAGGTGTGTAACCTTCTTGACTTTGTGTTTATGACTGCTATTGTGTTGTTGAAGTATTTGACCATTATCACATTATTTCTTTCAAGTGCAGATCTAAAAAAGTCGCCTGTGCTGAGATCTCCTCCAAACTTGATTACTGCATCTTGCTTTTCTCTATCTGCAAACCAACTATCTGTGGTCTGCTAGCTCCCTGTGAACCTAACAGCTGTGAGACTCTAGCTGGGCCCTGCTGATGGTACAGGTGACTGGGTTTCTGTTATCTGAACCCCTCTCTACTCCCACCACTGATGAGTATTGTTGTTGCTGTTGGTATTAATGATTGATGGACTGATCCAAAACATCACAACACACAAACCACAGTCTCAGGATGGGGGTGACCTGTGTGGGTTCAGGCTCCACATGGGCAGGTGTGTGTTATATAATGGTGTCCTTGTTCACTATCTTATTGCGGCTCTTCATGTTGTTAAGACCCTGTCCTCCACCGGTCATCATGAATGCCCTGTACCGTCTTAATAGTCATATAACAACATTATTTAGACCTCAATCTTGATAAATCAGGCTTATTTTTTCCTTTTTACAAACCAGCTGAAGCTGTCTAATGCGTTCTAGGGATTGTTTGTGGAAAAGCATGTTGACTCCACTTGTTTTTGTCCCTCAGCCTCCCTTTGTGAGAGCCAATAAAGTGGCCTCTAGCCCATTCATGCTCTCTCTCTGGCTGCCTCGCTGTCTCTCTCTCTCTCTCTCGGGCTCATTCTTTCTCTTGTCAGAATGCAGTTATTGTTCGCAGGGGAAAGCCCCTCGGTTTTCTGGGCTGGATGCAGGGAATTTAAGAGCTAGAAATGTAGGAGAAAGAGAAAGGTAAGACTCAAGGGAAGGAGGAAGAAACCCTTCTCCCAGCTTTTTCAGCAGTTTTGCATAAAGAGAAATCTCCCAGCCTTTATTTCTTGATAAGATTTTTGGTCGTCACTAAACTCGATGTTTTCTTTTCACATATAATAAAAATACTTTTAAAGAACTCTTCAACAATAGGTTTGGTGTAAGGGTTCATCATCTTGTCAGAAATTTCCACATGAAGACCTAGACCAACAATGAGTTGATCTAACTGACAAGTACTGCATGTGTCTGTCTGATGTACATTATTACTCTATTACTCTCCACTAAAAACACACTAGCGAGTACACACTGTATGTTACGTTGACTCGAACATAAATGCCCCCAACACTGAAGCGACATCAAATTCATGCTGAAGCTTGGGTAGGATGGTGAAATCCCTGATCCCTTAGGACAAGTTTATATGGACGATGCCCCAAAGAAATTGTCAGTTTACAAGTGGATAACCCGTTTAAAGAAAGGACTGGATGATGTTAAAGATTACATAAGCAGTGGCAGAATAAGCTGCTGGTGTCCACATTCAAAAGGGAGAGCGAGCACGAGATGGAGGAGGTCCAGTCAAAGCAAAACCAGACTGGTCATTGCATCTGATGCTCGAGGTACCTTGCTTGTTGACTTTCTTGCGGGTGGAACTCTGCCTATGACATCTGGTTATTATGAGAGTGTTTTGAGAAAGTTAACCAAATCTTCAGCAGTAAAATGCCCAGGAAAGCTTCATCAGAGACCATTTCCAAAACAACGTTTCTGCTCATTCCTCTCATCAACCAAGAGCAGTACTGCAAGAGTTTCAATAGCAACAGTCCTGATTGGATCCTCCTGACTTCTTTTTGTTTCCCAATCTTAAAGTTTCTTTAAAGGGCAGCCATGTTTCCTCAGTTGATGATGATGATATATAAAAAAAAAACAAAACCATGCACTGACATTGATTAAAGTCCCAGGCCCATTGGTTCGTAAGGGACGGACTGAATGGCTGAACCATCACTTACAGAAGTGTTATTTTTCCTCGTACGTTGATGATTAACAACTTTATATGTCGAGTGCACTGTCTCCTTGTGGATTTCAACCTGCTGTATCGGACACCATCCCTGAGAGTGTAATTGCTCTATGACTGAACTTCTGAACCCTTTTATTCAGCTCAGCATCAGTAACCAGCTCAGCTTTGTCTCCCCATCTCTAAAAGTCTCCTGGAAATCTGTGATTTTTGATTAAACACCAATTTTACCAAGCATGTTGCATCTGCCACTCACTTCACTTTGCATTATACCACAATGCAAAATCAGGACTGTGCAGATGACTGGTCATGCCATGTTTACCATAATATTCCTCATGTACAGCAGAATCTCAGTGAACGATCTAAGCCAGTAACAAATGTTTCCTACAGAGCGCTCACTACATCTACCTGAGCTCCTGTCGTCGGCTTCATGAGGCTTCTTGTTCAGTTCAGTTCAGTCACTGAACGGTGACTTATCCTACTGCGAGGCAGGAGATCTCAATCACAACTCTTCTTCTGTACTTCCTGGCTGGTGTAACACGTAATCTGTCTCAGCTCAGTCAGCAGCATCCCTCTCTGTCTGAGAGTTGACACTGGGGTGGGTGAAAAATATCGGAAGTGATTCACATATGCAAAACCTCCCTTCATTTCCTGCAGTGTGTAGGCATACAGGGCAGCATGTGGAAGAACATGGCTGTGTTCAGTGGATGCGTAACCACAGCCACTTATGAGACTGTGTTTGTATTCATCTTGACTGGACATATTTGTAATTGGATCATTAACCCAGTGTGGGGGAAGTGCAGTGTATAAACATCATCCATCAGCTACAGAGTGGCTTCAGATTCCACATGCTATTTGTCACTGAGTCATGGGCTCTGTGGGGATTGTTTCTATCAAACATGCTAATGACGGTGGAGACATATGAATAAATCATTGAAAACGTACACATACAACTCTGGCTTGGGGCCTTCTGTTGCATTAGTTTTGCCTTCTCGTAGAAACCGTATTCAGGTCATATCCACACTGTCATTGCAGTGTCATAGCCTTGTTCTGCTGTCGACAGGTGTGTATTTAGTGTATCTAATGGTGGCTTAAGTAGCGATAGGAATCTGTTAGTGTCGCAGGAAATCTGATTTTCTAAATCCTTTGCTTAAGATATAGCCAAGATATCCACCTGCACTTTAAGACGCTTACCCTCCCCATGAAAAATCCACAGTCATTGGTCACACAGGTCTGAGGAAAAGTACAAATGCTGGAGCTTGAATCTGAGTCGACAGCTTTGAGGATGAACAGTGAAATTTGTTTTGGTTTGGTCCATGTCAGGACAGACTTTCTCTCAAGAAGTGCCCAGTGCTGATTCCTCTCAGGGGGTTTTTCTAAGTCTTGTAACCTCACTCAAGAAACGGGTGAACTCTCTCTGCCTGCAGTCAGGCCGTTTGGCCCAGTTACACATTTGCCACGACTGTGTGTGGAAATCAACAAAGCAACGCTTGAGGAGTTCAAACACTGGAGTGTTTTGTGTGTGCGTGTACGCACATTGGTCTCAGAGGTTTTGTTAATTTAATTTTTTGTCAGAAATGATGTCGTGGAACTGTTCCCCACAGGCTCTCTGATTAATTACTCCTCATTGACCTCAGTCACTGTTTATTAAAGTGGGCTGTAATTGAGTTTTTAGTTACTGTCTGTTTCGGTTTCACTTTTCCATCCTCAGTGTTACACTTCCATCTAGTGGTTGAGTTCAACACTGTTTTCTGTGTTGTGAACATTTATACTGATGCATCAGTCTGCCCGGGTGTTTGGAACCACTACTGATACTGCAGCTGCTACAGCAGTGTCACGTAGTCCTCCTCCTCCTCCTCCTCCTCCTCCTCCTCCACAGCGCTGCACAAGTACGCAATGACTCGCAAGACTTCTAATGATCTCATCCTCCGCAGCTCTTCTCCTGCAGGCGAAGGATTAATGAATAGTCATGTGAGGGAGACAGGGAAAGACACACAGAAGTTTGTACCAGCTGTAGCAGTGATGCATGTTGTCTAGTGTATTAGACACAGTAAGCCATTACACTGCTGTATCTGGCTGCAAAGCTTTGGCAGGGAATCAATACACACTTATTCAGCAGACAAAAACACACAAGATGCAGATTCAGCTATCGAGTGCATGTCAGTGATGGTGTTAAAACTCACACACACACACACAAAAATATACATTAAATATACTCAATTATTGTAAATAATGTGGAAAAACCTTTTACTGAGAATAACCAATACATTTTAATTTTTGAAAAAGATAATGTGAGTGTTTTGAATGCTTGGATTAATGTTCTGAAAATATTTAACAAATTTGGTATTTGTTAAATTCAAGTTTATTATGTGAAAATATATTTCTAAAATTTGATACAATTGGTGACAATTAGGTGTAGATTTGTTGATTAATTAAGAAATATCTTTTTATAATTAAATATATGTACTAAATAGATGTGTTTATCATTTTGCACCTGTAAATATCCTTAATTATTTTTGAAAATCCCCCAAAATATCCAAGGTTTTAACATTAAATGAAAAACTCTTCAAATTAAATTAAAATTAAAGCTACAAACTATTTAATAGTGAATAATTACTATATTTTACATTGGTTGTTTATTTTGTATGATTTAACAATATGTTTGATGCACCTGTCACCAGAAAATTACTATTAATTGTTTGTTATGATTTTTGCCACCCCCCTCCTATCAAGTCAGACTAGTTAGTGACTGCTGTTGTCTAGCTACTACTGTTGCTAGAATAATAATTTGTCATAATATAATAACTTGTAGTGGCCATACACTTAAATCACACACATGCTGGCATACAGTCAGTATTAGTCCACAGCACAGTCACGGTTGTCTAAGCAAACAATCAGGCAGCATTATATTCTGACAGAGACACGCAGTTACACCCAGCGGGGGGTAATGTATATGTATATTAACCCACCGTGGCGTTGTAATTTTCACTTGGTATGCACACATCAGCACTTCACTGCACCTCTCATCGCTCACCTGGGCGTAGAGCCAGAGAGGTGTGTGTGTGTGTGTGTGTGTGCAGTGTTCAACCTCAGCACACCGTTGTGGGTCTGTCAGCGGGGCTGCTTGGATAATTTTAGCTGTGATTTGTGCTGGTGACGGGGTGAATGTGGTAATAATGAGTATTAGTTACGATTAAAACCGTGTAGAAAGTAACTGATTTTTACCCAGAGGCAGATTGAGATAGTGACGTCCTGCATGTAGAGATAATTCTACGTTTTCCTCCAGCAGCAGAAGAAGAAATGGGCTGAAGTAGTAGGATTAATAACCACTGAAATCTGCAATGTCAGTGATTTTTTTGCTCTGTTTGCTTACACCTCATGTGAGCTCAGTCCTGTAAGTACTGATGGTGTTGGCTTCTGTGTTTGTATTATCGTTCAAACCCAGCACATAAATCCTGCCTACTTCAGGGTCACACGCTAAGCAAAGTGTCCATTCGATGAGCTACATTTTCCACATCACGCTTCATGAATCTTGGAACCTCTTGGATGCTCCTATTGCCATTACAATTTGCCGTTATGTGAAAGGTATCAGACCTTTTTACCATAGCACCATCGCATAAATCAAACTGCTGCACGGTGAGGATAATTACAGTGGCATTAAAGTTATGTAAACATTACTCAAACAAGAGGATAGGGTGCAGTCACTGGACCATGTACTGGAGGCAGGATGCTGTACGTGTAATTCAGTCAATAAAAAGTACAATGTGTGTGTTCGCGGTAATAAAAGAAGATGTCAGCCTGTGTGAGTTGGTGTGTTTTTATTAGTTTTAGGGCAGCGGTGGCACTGAAAACAAAAACGGTAACTCTTGAAAAGTAATAAGTGTTTGTAGGAGTATAACCTGAAACTCTATATGAAATATTCACACCCTTTACGTACTTAATTGGAAATAAAAGTTATGTTTTCAAAACGTAAATACAGTAAAAATATGCAGGTATCATCACAATAAAGGTACTTAAAGAATTAAAAGTAAATTAATTTATTGACTAAAGGTTTCAGCTGCACTTGTAGGAACTTTTCAGTCATTCAATCTGTAATAAAGCAAAATAATTTGTAAGTTCTTCTAATGTTTTGTGTGTGCAAATCATACTTTGTGAAGGGACAACTTAACAAAGCTGCACGTACTAAAACATAGATTTCATACAGCAATCACAATTATTAACATGAATTAACCAACTTAAACATGGCTGCTGGTTCTGTCTACAGTTGTAGCCTCCACAGCAGTTTGGATGTTGAGTAGGACTCCTTTACATTCAACCTGGTAAACAGGTTTTCCACACATGTAGCTTAGTAACTACATTCAGTGATCTGGTGCATTCCCAGGACAGACAGGCACCTCAGACCATTTTTCTGTCCTTACCCTTCTTGACCGATTTCACGTTTTTAAGGTGCCTGTCAGTTCTGGTAGCATGTGACAGTAACTGCAGGTCATTCAGTTGCAAAGGTCCAGCTCCTCCAGAATGATCCATCCTTATGTGCCACAGCAAAAAGTCTGCTGCGTCTCCCAGCACAGTGTCAAGAGTGTGGAGGAGATACCAGCAAAGGGCCATCACACAAAGAAAGCTGGACAGGGCTGCAGGAGGAGCAGTACCAGAGCCCCACAAAATGACCTCCAGCGGGCTCCTTGTGTGCATGTTTCTGTCCAAACCATCACAAACAGATTTCATGAAGGTGGTACGACGATGCCCGGCTTCATGTAGCCAGAGTGTGAGGGCAGTTTCTGGATGATGAAGGCTCTGATGTTGCTGACTAGTCTTCACATTCCCCAGACCTGAATCCAGTTAAGAACACCTGGGACATTATGTTATTGTGACACTTTTCATAGGAGATCATACTGACAATCCTGGCTTCATATGTGCACTGTAAAAAAGTTTAAAATGTTAACAATGCAATATATTTCAGTTTTAAATCAGGAAGGATCGTTCTCTTCCATTGATCTAAACACATCTTTGAAGTTCCTCTTCTTTTGTTCAGGAAGACCTGCACATACAGTTGTTTTTGGGAAACATGTGATAATGGTTGTATTATATCCTGAACAGGAAGCCTATAATACAGAGAGGTCTGACCCAGCTCTCCTCCCATCTAGAGGCTGTGTACATGCAAAGAAAACAATGCACACAGACCAGGTGCATCTTGCAAACTTTCCTGCTCATAGAGCCCATACGGAGGATGTTGATGATGGTCATCAAACTCTACAAATTTCCACATTTTGGCAAGGACACAAGTGTGCCGTACGGCGTCCGCAGTTCTGACGTGTTTTTTTTTTTGTGGTCGTGGGTAATAACCTGTTGGTAAAAGACGCACAGCACCTGCAAGGAGGATGCACAGCGAGAGCAAGTTTACTACATGTGTGAAGCACGGCCTCACACTTTCACTGTGCGGTCTGCCCTGTCTGGATGTTGTGAGTGCGGAAATGTACACAGTAGTCTGCAGTACTACCCATACGAAGCATGCATGTCCAAACTCTCATGTGGGTTGATAAGGACGTCTCACGTCACCCTTGCACCCCACAAGGCACAGCCCCTTCAACTGTTTTTTTTTTTTTTTTAAATTTGTTTACCTCTGCGACCTCCATGACTCCCACAGACCTCAAAAAATGCAGGGGACGCATGATTCCTAAATCCGTGTCCGATTGGGACCGAGGATGAACATGCAGTGTGCTGATGTTAGCTTGAAAACTAAGGAATGCCGACTGGACAAAACTCCCATCTTTTCTCTGCATCTTTTGCACCAGAGAGGAGTCTGGTGTTGTGCACATGACAGAACAATATTATTACACAATGTATTATGTTCTTGCAATGCTTTCAGTGTTGTTTTGTTGTGTCATTTTTGTAACACAAAATCTTCATTCATCCTCTTCAAGTTTTACATTTATCCAGTAAAGGTTGTGTTCATTTAAGAACCAACAATTCGTGTTGCATACTGCTGAGAAGAACTGAGAAAAATATAACAATACATTGTAACAACAAGTATAAAAGTTATATTCTCTGCAGCATTAAAAAGGTCTTAAAAAGTCCTCAAGGAAACTTTGTAAAGCCACAGAACTCTTGCGATAAGATCTATCAGGTTTTGGATTCAGTTTCACTTTGCAAGCACAATCATTCATCCATTTATTGTTGATTTGGTTGTGCATTGGTGAATATTAATTAACACCAGATTCATCCAACAGAATTATTTTAATGAACCTTTCCGACTAATAAAGTGTTTCCTTGGAAAATCATAATAACTAAATAGCTCATTTTTCACATACTCTGCATCATTACCTTGACAGTCAGTAAATTCCAACTTCCCACGACTGCATGTCAAACAGGCACTTGAAATGAAGAAATATTAAAGACAAATATTGCCTAAAATCTTACCGTAACAACTTGTTCAGTGAGATATTTTCCTGGTTGATATTTTAATCTGTGAAGTGAAGCCTTGGCCAGATGGGGGCGCCCTAGAACATCAAGACTCTTAGAGACTGTTTGGTTGACCTGCTGCTACATTTACATAGCAGCTGTATATTTTGTATACTGTATGATATGTAAACAAAACAGTGACTTGGTGTAAATTTTCACCAGTTAAAGACATGGTCATTTATTTTATTAATAAGTCAATCCTCTTACAGAAATAAGACTAGCAGGAGGAAGAGGAGGAGGAGGATGGTTAGGGTGATCGAGGCAGAGAGGAAGGAGAGATAGAGTGAGGGGCGGGAAGGAGAGTGTATGGTGGGGACAGAGTGTGTGTGTGTTCGTGTATATATGTGTGTGTGTGAGAGCAAAAGCCCGTATGCAAAACCTCGCTCTCATGAAGCGTGAACCCTCTTTCTAGCTTTCTGCTCTGGTCCTACTGTAGCTTATCTTGTCTCTCGCGCTGAAGCTCGCTGCTACCTCAGTTCCTCCAGCCTTTCAGTCTTTTTTTTAAATTAATTTATTTTTTTTAAAAACAGGAATGTCTCCCATAGTCAAAAGCCCAGAGTGCACCCCGGTGCTGTGCCACTGCAAAGTTGCCTGCACTAACAACACTTTGTCGTTGATGTTTGGATGCAAGGTAGGTTGTGCACCACTTTCAGCTGTTCATTGTGAGGAGCAGTAGAGATCTCTCAGAGTATCCTGTGCTGCTGTCTGTGTTACTGTGCGACATGAAGTGAGATTAAGATTCCTCTGTCTGTGGTGTTCATCTTTATGCTAACAGCTACAGCAACTGTTTACATTTGGATATGAAAGGCTGCAGCTTCTCTGTGTGCAGTCTCTCGGGGGCTTAATGAGGACATATCCACAGCTACTGTAATATTTCTGCAGTCCTGTACTGTCAACCTTCATTTGTTGTGGTGACCAGTCATAATTACTGCTCTGCCTTTAATGTGCTGGAGCACAAGTCAAACACTCCTCCTGCTCCTCCTCTGTATTTTCTCCAGCTGCATACAACCCACTGTTCATCTGAGCGTTTGCCTCTAATTGTGTTTTTGCTCAGCAGGTGTGGTGTCGTGTTGTGTCAGGGATTAAGGGTCTCTTCTAAAAAATGATTTATAATTGGAACAAAAATAGTTACTGGGGAATTTCTTCTTTTTATTTTATTGCTTGTATGTTTTAAAGTTAATGTGAAGGTAGTAGTGGGCTTTTATTGTGAAAGAATGCTAGGAATGTGAAAATATACGAATACGTGGCGATATGTACTGTGTGGCTTGGCGATCTCCATGCCTGATCTTGTGTACATCAGCTACTTTTTATTTTTTTACTATTTAATAAACTAAAATAGACACTAGGTATCAATAGTCAACTATACCTACAATTCTTCACATAGTCCTTTTCCTTTTCTTTATTATATGAAACACTCTCCTTGGATTGTGGACTGTATATAGAATGGACGAAGCTAACATAGCGTCACCCGTTGGTTTGTGGACTCACATTTTGAAGCCAGGAGTTTGGTATTTGAACTCCGCCATGTTGGTTTATTGGAGCCAAAAGTGACCATAAATGGATATGAAGGGAGGACTGAGGAGGCGGGTCTGTCCCTTGAACCTGAGGACATTGTCCAATGTGTATGAGGCTCGAGTTCAGGTCTATACTCTTTGGAGACCAGAGCTGTCAATCAAACTAACCACACCCCTAAAACTTTCTCTTTCTGAAGCAAAATATCGACTTAATTAATAAATATGTCCAGATTCACCAGCAGATCACCAAGAAGAAGAGTCAGCTAATGACATCAGAAAATGTATTTCAGTATTGAAAATAAGGATTTTTCAATCTAGTTTTAACCTTTAACCCTTTAACACCTGAGCCTCCAAATTTCCACCTGGACTTTTTATGCTTATTTTGATTTCAAATTCAAATTTAACTTGCAAAATCTAACATTCATGTGCAGATGCAGTGTTTTTGTTCACTGAAATTCTGTTGTTGTGTTATTGTTGTTTTATCGTCACTGGTATTACACTGTTACAACATGTAGTATATACTAAATCACCTACTTTGCAGCTTCTGGAAGAGGTGCTAGTGAAATTACCGTAATGACACCATATTCACTGTGAAGCGCAACATCTCAGCTCTCGGGTTGGAATTTTTCTGATTGCGCAAACCGTGACATGATTACGGTAATCCAAAGGTGCATGTGCTGATGTAGCGCTGGTGATACACTCGGAGGTAAAGGGTTAAAGCAGGTGAAACTAAAGATGTCTTACAAGTCAGTTGGAGGCAGAGTTTTTTTTTTTGAGTCAGCATCTCGTGGCCATCAGGGGTATTACCTTTACCCTTTTTGGACTTCTGCATTGTCCTTATTTTCGAGACCCTGTTGCTTTGTCCATTTCTACATACAGTCCATGCCTAGGACCTTGCAATTCTTAAGATTTGCAGCAGTGGAAGTAATGTTTGTAATACGGTGTTAAATCAAAGACATTGGTGTGACAGGATTTTTACTTCCTTGAGAAATATAAAGAGAAAACGCTGAAAGACTCGTATCTTATAACATCTGAGCTGTGCAGCTAACACAACCAACATCAGTGGTTCTCTTCACAACTGCTATAAAGACACAAACTGCTGAAATCATTCATATTTTCCTTTTTCACAAACTGGTGTAATAACTAAAGCAGCTGGTAACTTAATTGCAGCATTGCAGCAATTTTTCTGTGGTTGAAAGTAAGAAATAATGAACTCGATTCTTAGAAATCCTTTGTAGTGTGCGCCTGGTGAAATCTGCAGAGAAGCAAGATGTTGATTATTGCTTGCTGTGTGCCACCAAGTGACATCATTCAGAAAATAATATGTACGGTTGTAAATGGTGCAGACCAATTATTTTGACCTTGTTGGAATTGTGCCATGTGTTAAATCAAAGATGTTTCTCAGTTTAAAAGGCAAATTTTCAGCATTTTATAAGACACTGATGCAACAAACTTGTATATAAAAACCAGAACAATGTAAACAAGATTTGCACAGTGTTTAAAAAGATGACTAACACTGATAATCAGACAATGACTCATGAGCTGTGATGGTGAATGCAAAGCAGGGATTTAGGTACACTGCTTGTTTATCGACCACACTGTGTATAATTGGCAGCTTCAGAGAAATAGCAGGAAATGTTCAGCATTACATAAATAACTACATGTAGTTTCTGTGGTTTAAGCGTGGTTTCAGATTAAAGCTTCATGTACTTGACGATTACCTACATGTCCCTTAAAATCACTTCAAGTGTGTGTGCTCGTTGTCCCGACTGTAATGCAGCTTAAAAGGTCAAATTGTCCACGAGGTCATTCAGACCTCAGCTTTGTTCGCTCCACTCATCTCTTCTGTCGCTGGAGAATTACTATCCGTGTCAGAATAAGAAATACAAGCCTAAGAGGATTTATGTATCAATGGCAAAAAGGCTTCCCCCTCCCTGCTTCTGGCCCCTGGTGCAGAATGAATGAAAGTGTTTGTCTGCATCATTAGTCTGAGATGTTTGTAGTATTTTATATTTCTCAGCAGAAGGACCAATGAACAGTACAGGCATGGATGCAACAATTAAGCAGTGAAGCGATAGAAACAGCACCTAACGTACATCACATTACTGCACTAAACTTGGAAAAAAAAATTTCCAGCAGCTGGGGCGCTGTAATAAATAGAGGAAAATAACCAAACAATGGTTAATCTTCCATAATTAAAATATATACATTTTGCAAGATCTTTATTTATTTTTATTTTTTTAGACTTTTTATGGTTCAATGAAGCTTATTGATATTTATTGAGGCTTTTTGAAAGACGTACGAGTGTGAGAATAATGCATCTACTTCATACATATACTAAACTTTTTTGTTGTATAATTATTTCAATAATTCTTAAATATACATATTTTAAATTACAGAACTAAATTACAGAACTAATGCCTCTTTTGATTTAGAAATACATATTTACAGTATTTACCTTAAATTTATCAGTCTCATTTTTTAAATATACTCATGTTAAATATTTACACAATTCTGATGAATGTGTAAATGTATTTTAATGTTGAGAAAATAAACTCTATATTTCCTCTAAAATTAATGGAACATTGTGTAGTTACAGGTTGTTCATGTAATATTTAGAATATAATTTGCTTAATTTGTATTATTCATTATTTTAAAAATCTACAGAAAAGATGTAAAATAAGTAGAAAAATCTCAGTAAAATTAGATTTTTTTTCTACTGTGTAAACATTTGTCTATGTAGTTTATTTCAAGGGCACCCATAAATACCAGTTAGAGATATTCTCCAGTAACTGGAATAACATCCAGACAGTGTGTGGGTGCGATACATCTGTGGCTCACCTAAAAACAGAGCCTGACACACTGGAGCTAAAAAAACCATCATCACAGGAGATGATGACAAAAATCTGTATGTTTGACTGTAAAAGCAAGAAATCAGAGGGCAGGTGTTGCTGTTCCTCACAGCTCAGCTCTTCCTCCCCCTGTCTGTAGGAATTAGGGCTGTAGCAGAGAGTGGGGGAGAGCGTAGGTATATATACAGCCACAGAAAGAGGTCAGTGAACACAACCGCTAGGAGATTCCACGCTAAATCTGCACAGAGGCTCAGAATCTGCCTTTGGCCATGCCACCCTACATTTCCATCTCGCCGTGTTTCTGCTGGTTAGGGCTGCAGCCAACGTCAGAGAGGAGGGATCCTCTCGGTGGAGCATGACAACACCACACGTGAGCGGTTGCGCTTTGCACACAGCTCGATTGGGTCGACTCCATTGGGCCGCAGCATAAGCAGCATCAAGCCTCACGTTGAGAGCCATCGCACCGCAGGGGGAGTGTGTGTGTGTGTGTATGTGTGTGTGTGTGTGTGTGTGCAGTGATTATGGTGTGCTGACTCCATCATGAAGAAAATGAATTCGCTGTTGCTGTCAATCACCAAGACGTCCACAACAGAAAGGGGACGTGATGAGGGAAGGATGGTGAATAGTTTTTGAAAGCGCTG
>OOFC01000391.1:18199-30391 GCA_900323345.1 Pseudochromis fuscus
TGTGTGTGTGTCTGTCTCTGTGTGTGTCTGTGTGTGTGTGTGTGTGTGTGTGTGTGTGTGTGTGTGTATGTGTGTGTGTGTGTGTGTGTGCAGTGATTATGGTGTGCTGACTCCATCATGAAGAAAATGAATTCGCTGTTGCTGTCAATCACCAAGACGTCCACAACAGAAAGGGGACGTGATGAGGGAAGGATGGTGAATAGTTTTTGAAAGCGCTGTGAGGAGTGAGTGATTCTGTGTGATCCAGCTGTGTAAAATACAAATAACTGTCACTATATGACACGACCGCATGCTGCTGGGGCAACAACAACAACAACAGCAGCAGCAGCAGCAGCACAATGTTTGGAGTGAGGAGCTTTTTAAATTGCTCAGCTGAGGAGTTTTTCCAACACAACTGCACAAACACACACACACACATGGCCTCAGTGTAAAGCTGCACCATCTGAATCACACTCTTATTCACATGGACAGTGTTTCAATTCCTGTCAGATCCTCTCCAGGTTTAAAGGATTTGAAAATAGTTGCACATGCACACAATGGTTTGACAGTCATGAATACCAACACACTGAGTGGCAGGATGGTTAGCTGCACTACCACTCATTAACAAGTACTCAAACAAAGCTGTGATCAGGACAGTAAGACGCAGTATTACAGAGGTTTGTTTAACCTTCACAGCTCAGAAAAGACATCTTGTAATTTCTCTCAGACTGAATTGAAGGTAAGTGAAAGTCTTCATCACATTTTGCCTTTTGATGGTAATTCAGAGTTAAAAACAGTCGTTTACATCCCTTTAAAATCTCCTGTTTGTTTTCCTCTTGCTTCTGCTTACTGCACATTTTCTTCATGCACTGGTCGGGGGCTCTCCTCCTCCTCCTCCCCCTCCTCCCCCTCCTCTCTCTCTCTCTCTCTCTCTCTCTCTCTCTCTCTCTCCTCTCTCCTCTCTCGCTCTCCCCCTGTAGCATTAGTCACTCATCGTTAAAGTGTACATCAGTTGTGGATGCTGCGCTCCACCACATTCACATGGGACTCATCATGCCTCAGTGACATGACTGAGTTTTACTGCTGTGTACAACAAACTGCAAAAGTAGCTCGGGGGAGGCAGCGTGATGCAGTCGTAGACTGTATATAGAAATGGACGGAGCAAGCGTGACGTCACCCGCTGGTCTCCTGTTTTGAAGTCAAGAGATCGGCATTTGAACGTTGGTTGTGTGGAGCCAGAAGTGACCATATTTGGATATGATGCAAGGAGTGATGAGGCGGGTCCAACTGTTTAATCTGAGGCCATTGATCAGTGACTGTGAGACCAGGCTTGTCGATCCAGCTAACCACGCCCCTAAATCTTCCTGTTTTTTTGTTTTTTTTGGGGGGCGGGGGGGCACTAGATCACTGAGGAGATTAACTGACAAATAACATCAGAGTGACTTGTGGGGAAAAAAGTAGTGCTGTCAAACGATTAAAAATTGTAATTAGATTAATCACAGGGTTACTGTGGATTAATTTCGATTAATCACAATTAAATAGCATTACTTTTTAATCTGTATTAATCACGTTTCATTTTGCTCAAGGTTGGTTTGTCGCAAGTGCTAGCAGTTTGTACTAATGTATGCTTCGGGTGAATGTGGTATTTTAAGCTGAAAGAGCTTCAGTGAAGAGTGCAGAGTGTCAGTCAACTATTCTGTCTTGATTTTTTTGGACTCAAATTTCCTATGGAGAGGACCAACCTGCTGTTTAGCATCTTCCATTTTTATTGGTTGGTTCTGCTTCCTGTCACCACAGGATTAACTGCATATTTGTGCATGTGTGACGTCAACTCCACTTGGACAAACTGCCTGAAATGTGCTGCCAGAGACGTTCAGAGTCATTCTGTGCTGCAGATGGATTCATTGCATTAAAATTATTAATCAGATTAATCATGATGAAGGATTAATCTGCGTTAAAGCATTAATTTTGACAGCCCTAAAAAAAAAATTAACTGAATATTTCATGATTGAAAATGACAATTTTTGAATTGAAGTTAATTGGAGCCAGAGTTTCTTGGAGCAAGCATCTAGTGGCCATCAGTGGTATTGCATTTTTCAACACTTCAGCATTGACCTAATTTTTGAGCCCCACTTGCTTGGTCCACATCTATATACAGTCCGTGGATGCACTCCTGATGTGTAATGAACACTCATGTGTACAGTACTTCAGGGTTTAGATGGAGTAATGAAAAAATAAACTCTATTGGAGATCAGAGAAACCCATACAGTAGCAGTGGTAATATGGTTGTGTAACGGCAGCTCGGGTGCTGCGCTGCTTCTCTCACTCAGCACATTGTAGGTCACTGGGCTTCTCTCAGGCTTGAGGTCAAATGAACTCAGATTGGTACAGTGGATATGCTCTTTAGCTCCCAGTACTCCTGCATCTACTTGCTGAGCACAAATATTTCACATGATTGTAACAGTTCCACTGTTGGCTGCTTGTAAATCCTCTTACAGGTAGTTAACTCCTTAACTTTGGTTACATGTTTGTGTGAAGTGTTGTTGAAATTTTAATGGACATGTTGTGTTCAGATGACAGAGAGTGGGAAAACTAGAAAGCAGTCAGGACACTGCCCTCTTGTGGTAAAAAGCAGCACTATCTTTTTAAATCACTCTCCCATTACATCAGATTATGGATTTTACCTGAAGAGCCAAAACATTTTACTGATTTGAGATTATACCGATCACTTCCTTCGTCTTCCTCTCTGGGTTATAGACACAGTGATTACATTTTGCTGCCCACTACTGGTTCTCTGCCCTACAACATTTGGCCGAGATATATAAATAATGTGGATTTTTGGGTTTTTTTTTCCAGACAGAATAAGATCTTGAAGCTTATGCTTATCAAAATGGAGCAGACAGACAAACAAATAACATGGCCGAAAACTTAACCTCATATGTAGAGGTAAAGGTGACCTTCAGGGAGAATATAGCAGATCAATTAACACTAAAACCTGAACGACCTCCTCCTCTCACTGTAAGAGAAAAAAGTATTAAATCCAAGCGAACTGTACAAACATATCAAGGTGCTGGACAGATGCTCATGAAAGCAAAGAGCAGGAGACAATCGGGTTGTTATTACCGCTACACCACAGCTCAATATTTCTAATTATATTACAATAAACTCAAACAAAGCGACAGGTAAATCATGCTCCATCTCCTCCAGTTGATTTTCACTGCATTCGATTCCAAGTCTTTGACCAAACACAGTCTCCACCTCGTGTAGATTATCAAAGCCGGCAGATCTGATGTGCTCTTCTGTTACTATTCATGTCAGTGTGTATCTTCGCAGCCACTTGTTGCTAAGTAACAGGTGGAGTAAGTAAACAGACTGAGGGGTCTTCTTATTAACCTGCACAGACTGAACTAACTCATTAGTGTGCAGAGGTTTGAGATGCTTTATCCATCGCACAACACCATCAGCGAGGTGTCTGATCCGTCCCACATACAGCCAGAGTCATTAAGAAGTATTTTCAGCAGCAGCAGCAGCAACAGCGCTGAGCTCAACATCATGAAACGAGTGGTGGATTACATGAAGAAGAGATGTGAAGTCCTTCATGATCCATCTGCCAAGTACCTGTGTACAGAGTGTGTCCTGAGGAGCATCGGTGCTGTTTGAAAGCTGAAGAGTGTTCACACCACATCCATCTGATTTACACATTTTCCTGCAAGAAAACATGTAATGCACTTATGTTATTATTTATTCAAAGCATCCTCACCTTTGCAAACATGGCTGCACGTGGTTTACAAAGTGAACCACATTTCCCTGAACTGTTGACTGTGTAAGAAAAATTTCAGGTCTGTTGTGTGCGTACTTTCTATATTTAGATCCTCCCCGATTAGTTTTGCTACGCTAAGCCAAACCGCAGTAGTAGCTGCAGACACCTGCCTCCTTCCCCCTGCAGCAACACCCCCGTGGAAACAACATCTGTGTTTGGGAGCTGCCGATACAGGCCTGCAGCAGACAGACACGGCTCCTGGCCTCCTTCTGTCCTCATCTCTTGAGAGGATGGCAGGGAACAAGTGAGCGTATGACGTGCGCTGCGTGTGTTGGCGTAGCTATGTTTAGAAGAAGCAGTTTGACTCGTAGGTGTTCAGACCTGACTGCAATCAGTTTGCTGATCCACACACTGTTAGGATGTTTAATCTCGTTGCAGTTTTAGGGGAGGTTTTAGATTAGTTTTAGGCTAAATCTCCATTTTGGTGGACTTTGACATCGTCATAGTAACACTGCATGTGAGTTATTCAATCTAGGATTCAGTGACTGTGAACTGGTTTGTGATTTTGTCCATTTGTGGCCCAACAAGAGTAATTTGGATCTACTGTGAGGACAAATTTGGTTCTAAAGACAGGGTTCATAGACATTTTACAAGGTCCAATTCAAGTATGTTTGCAGCAGGTCATTGCTCGGGGGCAGAGCAGGGTCTCACATGACAACAGACTAGCAGGTGACAGTCACACAGCAGGTCTCGTAGTGATTTTATTTCTACTTTATTAGCAAATTATTCATTCTGGATCACAATTTTTATGAAAGTCACAAGGTTTAATTTCTCATTTCCAGCACGTTAAAGCACTTCATTTGAAATCTGAGCCCTTTTCAGACCTGAAAACACAATATTAAAATTGAAGCATTGGCAAGGATTTCAAACACTCGTACCTGTAAAGAGAGAGAAGTTTTCTTTTTAGCACCTCCTCGATGTTCAGATATTTAGATATTCATGTTTCTACTCAGGATAAAACAGCATCCTCATATCAGATATTTAATATTTATCAAAATGAAGATGGAGAATAAAATAAACATCAGACTGTACCTGCTTGAAGTTAGCATGTCTGCATTGTCACTGTAGAGATATTATTATTAATTATTGTAATAGCTTATTTATAGAGAAGTTTTTAAAACAAGGTTTTAAATATTGGCACTAATAGTTTTCTTGTGAACATGCACAAAGGGGTAACGACATCAAAACAACACAAAGTAAAGGCAGTAAGTTTTAAGAAGTACAGGTAAAAGTGAGTTTAGACAGCACACTTACAAAAAATATTTTACAAGGATATATGCTTGGATCTGTGTGAGAGCTCTAACAGGTAAAGGCTCAGTCCCCCTTTGGTTCACTGGCTTCATTGTGAAGAGTTATCAGACACTTGGAGGAGGACGTCAGGCTGGGGACGTATGAGGTCAGCGGCTCAAAGATCCAGATTGTACCTTCAAAGTTATCAATAAAATCTTAGTATCTAAAATGATGAATGAAGTGAAACTCTGCGTGGACAGTAAGTCAAGAGTGTGGCAGAGTTTTCAAGTATAAAGTATGAAGTATTTAGAGCCAGCTGGGACTGTAGGACCTTCATCTCCAGCAGAAACACAACCAGTCTGAATCTGTCACTGCATCAGATAACCACAAAGTACTGAAACTCTTCTGAAGTGGCTATCAGTGGCTAACAGGTGGAGGAGATAGACCAGGATTTCCTGATTAAAAAGGACAGGGATCCCACCCCACCTCCTCCTGCCATCTGGTGATTAATCCTGTGAGAAGGCTCTAATTACAGAGGGCACTGAAAACTGATTCATGAGCTTGAATCAAACTCCTACCTGTGCCCTAATAGCCTCCTAAAAATGGAAACAGCACGGAGACGTTCAGCCAGCGTGCACTGAATACACACTGATGTACACACTTTGAGTCCCTTCATTCATCAACACTGGATGTCAGTGTCAGACTAGAAATAAAATGTTTAAGGTTTTGTTAGTTGAGCCTTTTTTCGCTCAGTTTTTTAACAGCACAGTTAGTTTAAGTTGGAAAATACAACTTGATGTTCAGCAAGCTGTGATTTGTGATACTAGAAGCTAAAGGTGCAACAATTAGTCGAACTGTAGTCGACAAATTCAGTTTCAGTCTCCAGGTGGCTCATGCTAAATACAGTAAAGAAAGGGATTATTTCTCTGTCTTTGTTTGGAAAAAATGTTTTTATTTATTTATACTTTACATCAATAGTGAAATTAGACATTTTTTATTTACTTTTTGTCGCAGAGCTGATTAAAAGATTGAAGTCTCCATCTTTCTTAAATTTTTTATTATTTGGCACATAATTAAAACAACAACAGGCTAAATTTAAAAGCTGATCACTAAATAAGAGCTTTAGCAATACTAAAGGATGTGATTCATAATCCGATTAATCACAGTTGATGATTAGTCGACTGACAGAATAGTCGTTAGTTGAAACTTTCCATCTTCTCAGGAGAGGAAACCTGACTCCAAACAATGTTTTCTGCCTCCTCAACAAAAGCTGAAAAAAAAATCAAACAAATGCAACATTACTGCAAATATAAGCAAGGATATGTACGTCCAACACAAACTGCTAGCTGTCCAATACAGACATGGTGAGTTGAGTGTGAATGGATTTGTGTATATGAGTAGTTTTGAACAGATGTACTGATGTGCAAATATTTTTCACTTCACATATATAACTCAAAATGAATACTTTGTTGTTCTAGAAATAAATTACTTTACTTCAAAGACAGTGACAACATAAACATTAAATTTTTTTATTTGCTATAAACCTGTGCTGCCCTGTTTTCTAACTGACCTGCAGTTGAACCCGACTGTTGACCTTGGCTGTCGAGCTATATCATGTGTAGTCTCTGTGTTATTCCTCCACGTACTGTCAGCTCGCCACAGCTACTGTACGTCCATGAGGATGAGACAGTACAGTTGGAAATACAAATTCACAGCTTCTCTAAAAGTGATTTCACCTGTTGGTTTGGTTGCTTCATATTCTAAATAATGAAAATTCCTGTATATATGAACCATCGTGACACTTTACCAACGTCAAGGTTCCCATCAGTCCTGGAAAACCTGAAAAACCTGGAAGTTTTCCCAGTCCTGGAAAATGTAATTTCCCCTCTACTGTTAGCAAACACTAGAGGGAAGATGAAGTTACAGCAGCAGAGTGACGGATTCAGGATTCAATATTTTTATTATCACTTGCATAATGATACAAAACAGTGGGAGTGAAAATGTTTAATGCTTCATTAAATTAAATAAAATTTACAGCTTAACTTTAGCTGTATGAGCTAAAGTATCGATAATGTTATGTTGGTACAGATACTTTATGTCCCTGGCCAAATGGACTTGTCTTTTCCTGCATCATGAATTTTAAAGCAATCAAGCCTCCATCTCCACTGCCTGCATGTTCACAAGAAAACTTCAGCGTATGGGACCGTGTAGTTGTGATACCACAGAAAATGTCCTGGGAACCCTGATTGTGTTTTCAAACTCCAGTTGTTTGTCTTCTGGGTGTGTGTTCCTCACATTGTAACTCACAGCTGAATCACTAATAAACAGATGATGGTGAAGTCTTGAAAGGCGGCACTGCCCACCACAGCAGCACATGACAGCACCGCACCGCACAGCTCTGCCTGGAGGAAAACGCCTTGGTGGGATTTTCTATTGAAGCTTTTAGTTTGACAAACATTGCCAGACTTGGTCATCATTATCCACATCAGCCAGTTAACCCCTCCCACACACACACCTACAACAACTGCTGCTGTTATCTCCCTGTTATCTGAACCCATTTATTTATTCTGACTCCAGCACTATGAAGAAGAGAACGTGACAAATTCCTCTTTGGTTCTTTTGTCACGTCACCTTGTTTGTTCCTCTCACAGCTGACAGGATCATGCCAGGGATAATTCAGGCATGACAATAGCAGGGAAAATTACATGCACTTCTATATTTAGTGGCCCTGCCGGCTGATTTACCACTGGCCCAAAGCTGCGTCCTCCTAACATTAGAATGCATCTCTTTATGTTGCTGCCTTTAGGCGTCATCAAAAATAACTGTGATCACTGGGGCGTTACAATCGGTTTGCGTCTCCGCAGCGATGCAGCTGGCCACACACTTTGCATGAAGATCACTTCTGTGTAACTCCTTGTTCTTTGAGCACCGTTCAGTTGTTCTCACTGCTTTGAAGGACGCACTTTGAAGGAGTTTGATCACCAGTTGCTGTGACACCCGGGTCCTGCATCACATGGTGCGGGTGGATATTTCTCTGTTGTTGTGAGAGAAATATTGCAACCTGGTCTGTCATGCTGCAGGTCCACAAGCCGACAATTCAGCCTGACCTGAGTGTGTGACTGTGCCATGAGATGATATGATTGTTTCTACCCATCTGTTACTACCTCTGTAATCACCCTGAGCACATCTGTCCTGCATGCACTGACATCTGTTGTGTTAGTCCAGAGTTTTACAGACACTTACAGGACTGTATGTAACACTGTATGAGCCTCCTGCTGTGTGTGTGTGTGTGTGTGTGTGTGTGTGTGTGTGTGGGTGATGTTGGGTGTGTGATTGACTGTTTCTGGACTTAATTTGTTTAAGTCTAACCTGTGCTGTTTGCTCTCAGTGGTCACAAATGGTCCTGTTGCTCTCTCCAGAACAGGCCACCAGCAGTACAGGGGTCACCCCACAATGGCCAGCCCCCACCCTGCATGAACCCTGCCTTGATGAACGCTCCCTGGGTGAGAGAGGGGAGGAGGGGCGCCGTCTTTTATCTCTTTTCTTTTTGTCAACTTTTCCAAATCGCACACACTATCATGTTGGCAATCAACCACACAGTGTCACCACCATCCTTTGTGTTTGTGTCACAACAGTATTCACAGATACGTCACAGGTCAAAGGTCATCGCACTTGAAATTTCTAATTTACTGCGTCCGGACCTCATTCTGTGTTCAATCACTGTCTGTGCTATTCACTGTATTTATTTAGTTTCACCACCGGGTTTACACGTTAACCACAGATCCACTTTGAGTCATATGAACCTGTTGCTGAGGCCACTTTAAATCACCAGAATAAAATTATAATCCAGGACAAAATGGATAAATTTATGATTTTTTTGGGGTAAGATTCTCCCTCAAATTATATTTCACAAAACAGGTTTTTACTTTAATACTAAGATTTTGTTGACACTGTTGGAGGCTGTTGTTAAATAGGCTTTTACTGCACCTAAATATCAGAGGAAACAATTGCATAAAACTCTGATTTCTTTTTTTTTTTTAAATATTTATATGCATATTGTTTTATAGAAAACAAGAAGAGAAAGTTTGTAGAATTTATGGCTTGAAATTCAGTCTTCAATAGAAAAAAACATTTTTATTTATTTGAGTATTTTGTCAGAAAACTTCAAAAGTAACAATGTAATCTGGGTTCAACACTGCCCTTGTATGATTAACATTTCATTCTTCTATGCAGTGAGTTCAGTCTCATTTAAAACCTGATATAAGATGTTACATGTGTTCATACAATGAAATTAAAATGCTCCTCTATGGACCATACATAAGGACATACGACACAGGACATGACAACTGTAACATGATAAACAGCTGCCAGATGAAGTTGTAATAAATACTAGAATAAATAAAACTGTATTATTGACAATGATACAACCTGTCTGTGTCACTTCTTCATCCTTCACTTCAAAGTCATCATATTGTAACATTTTACAGAAAGTGGAACAAGAAAAATAATCCAGCTAAAATGAATTTCCTCAACATTTAACCTCTCCTGTTATTCAGTGTTGCAACACAAAGCTGATACTCCTTCTACCTCTCTCCTCTCTCCTCTCCTCTCCTCTTCCCACCCTCAGCAGTACCACTACCAAGAAGACGACTCGCCGCCTCTTGACCAGGGGTTCCCGCGGCTCACCAATGAGGTGCGCGCCCCCGAACTCGTGCACGTGTCCGAGAAGAACCTGTCCGAGATCGAGAATGTGCACGGCTACGTGTCCCATTCCCACATCTCTCCTCTCAAGGTCAGCACCTCCAACCTCTCCCTCCTCCTCCCTCTCCAAGTGTGGGTTTTTACACCTGGCATAGAAACCATGATCCCACGACCTTCATCCCCACTCAGCACCATGAACTACTGCCAACATGGCCTCTCCTCAGCCTCTCTCCCTCCTTTTTGACATGAATGTGATCACAGACTGTTCAATGTTTTTCCCACTACATTTCATCTACTACTTTTTGGGTTTTGTTGATCACCTTTAAGGACAGTGTGACACCCAGATAAATTACTCCTATAGTTTACTTGCCAGATTTAGCAAAAATAAGGGTGTACACAGTAGATTAAGATTGGTTATAGATCAGTTTACAGAGTATACGACTTGATCTGAATTATTCCTTTTTCCCCTCTTTTGTTTTTCTTTTCCTTTCCGTTGATGTGCTTTTCTGATTCACAGAAGCACATATTCGTGTCAAAAGTCAGGCTGCCAGTTTGTAGTGTTGTGTATAATTAGAAGAGGAAATGATAAAACATTGTCTTCACACTCCCCTCCCCTTCCTTCTTGCCTTTACCATTCCTCGCACACATTTTCCCTCTGCATTGTCTTGATTCATGAAGTGCCGCCGTGCATCCTGATCTGGACTCCAGCCTCTAACATCTCAGTGCCTCTCTCCTCCTGCCCACAGAGAAAGAGCATCCTCGTCTCCATGTAGAGTCCAAAGATGGAGGCAAATAAAAACACATTTCAGAGGTCGTAGCCACATCGAGGAAGCCCCCTGGAGTTCATTAGCGCCATATGAAATGTCCAGGGTCGGTAACTGTTCAGATGGCGGTGCTTCAGTTGGCAGATGGAGCTTGTGGTGATGCGGCTGTGTGTGTGTCATCAGGTGTGAGCCAGCAGAGGGCAGTGTTGGAAGTGAAAAGAAGGTTTTACTGTGGTTTCTATCAGTGTTTGAAATCCCTGAATCACTGTTTCTGAATATTTGCTGTGTGTATGTACAGACTATTGAGTATCACCCCAGTGAGGTGATATATTATTATTGGATGTAGTTTCACACATATTAATGCGGTTTGTGGTCTGCATGATTTTGCTTTATTGAAGTGAAACTTTGGTGATTGTTTGAGAAAAGTCAGGACAGAATATATTTAGTGTTTTTATACCTGAATGTGACAAAAAAACAACAAAAAAAAACCTTTTAGATGGACATCAATGTGTTTTGTTGGGTTGAAAGTACCATAGAAAAGAATCTGATATGCATCTGGAGCAAATTGATTATTCCACATCTTGATAAAGCATCTATTGTAGCTGAAGGAAAAACACATTTTCCTCCAAAGAAGAAATGATCTCAGCAGCGTCTGCTATAATTGACTGTAGAAGTGCTATTTTCTGCATGGCCTTTAGGTTCAATTGTAATATTTATAGATATATACATATTCCTTTAAGAGACTTTAACATTCAGTCTTCTACTAATAGGCATCTGAAAATGTGCATAATATATTTTCTTAGTATATAACCATGAATAAAATGTGTGTATTAAATGATTTCATTTTGCCTGGAGTTTAAAACAAGGAAGAGAAACTGTCACGTGACTGAACACTTGGTTGGATGGTGACATCAGTGTTTTATCTCCTTTATACAGCACAGGCCAAAAGTTTGGACCCACCTTCTCATTCAGTGCGTTGCCTTTATTTTCATGACTATCTACATTGTAGAGTAAAGTAAAGTAATGATGGCCACTTGTTTTTCTTTAGTCAGCTGATTGGTTCTTGCCATAATATGTATTTTAACAGTTGTCCAATAGGGCTTAACCTGACCTCTGCACAACACAACTGATGGTCCCAACCCCATTGATAAAGCAAGAAATTCCACTAATGAACCCTGATAAGTCACAGCTGTGAAGTGGAAACCATTTCAGGTGACGACCTCTTGAAGCTCATCCAGAGAAAGCAAAGAGTTTGCAAAGTAGTAATCAGACCAAACGGTGGCTATTTCGAAGAAACTAGAATATAAAACATGTTTTCAGTTATTTCACCTTTTTTAGTGAAGTACATAACTCCACGTGTGTTCATTCATAGTTTTGATGCCTTCAGTGAAAATCTACAATGTAAATAGTCATTAAAATGAAGAAAAAACTTTGAATGAGAAGGTGTCTCCAAACTTTTGGCCTGTTGTGTAGGTACCAGTTAACAAACAAACTGAGATGAAATTGAAATACCAATGTTTGATTTTGTAGTTAAGTGTCATCAATGAAATCAGTATATCGTTCAAAAGTTTGGGGTCACCTGATCAAACCAATGGTTTCCAATGACAACAATGACCATGTACACACTGAGGGATCTACCAGCTTGTTCTACATGCTTTACTCTGATTACATGCTTTACTCTGATTACATATGATTCAG
>OOFC01000391.1:30411-45843 GCA_900323345.1 Pseudochromis fuscus
TATTTCTTCTTTTTTAGTTAAGTACATAACTCCACATGTGTTCATTCATAGTTTTGATGCCTTCAGTGAGAATCTACAATGTAAATAGTCATTAAAATAAAGAAAAAACATTGAATGAGAAGGTGTGTCCAAACTTTTGGCCTGTAGTGTATATAAGATCCTGTTTGACCTTCACTGTTTCCCTCTGATGTGTTGGGAGTTCCCACTGTCGCCATCACAGCTCTGCACCTTCTCGTCAACTCTGCTGTGTTGTTATCCATGTCGGTGACATGTTGTCGGGCATAAAAGTGGAGGTAATAAACCAGTGTAGACATTTTATCTGCCTCGCTGATGATGGTCATTTTACCATCCCACAGTTAATCTAGTGTGTTTTAATGTGGCACACGTCGGTGATGTGTGTGGCTCAAAGAAATCAAACCGACCTCTGTCTTCATTAGGCTGCAGTGTAGGCTTTATAGACAGCTGTTTATATTTAAGCTTCATTAGCAGATGGCGACAGAATCTGCTAACTCTGCACCTTTGTCCTGTTTATTATCACACGACTGGCTCAGAGTTGTCTGAGTGTTGGCAGTCCTTCAGCCCGCGTCGCTCCCAGTTAAACGACAAGCTGTGAATTTAAAACTGCTAAAATATTCAGATCTGTGTTTTCTCACGCGTGTTTTGAGTCTCCCATCAGCAGCGCACAGGTGATTATCGGTGAATGTGTTTGTGCACGTGTGCGGTGGGTCTGTGATGGGAATATCTCTCGCTGGGTAAGAGGCTCTTCCTCATTGACAGAAATAATGCAGGAAGCCACAGTGATCCACTCCCCCCTCATCCTCATCCAATCTTTGAACATTTTTCCCTCCTCCTTCCACTCAACATGTGACTGGGTAACCATTACTAATGGGTTTTTTTTTTTATCCTGCTGCATTAGGCTCCCTATCTCTTCCTCTCTCTGTATACTGGCTGGTGATGTTGTCTTTCGTTTCTTACCTGCAGCCTGCACTGGTTAGCCGTTTTGATCTTGCATACCCGGGTGTGACCACAGCAAACTACATGGCAAGTTTTATTTTATTTTATTTTGATTTTTCCTCCGGGGAATCTCAACCATGTTCTTATTTTTCTGGTGTTATTTACAACTCCTCCCTTATTTACTCAGCAGATTGGTGTCCCCTCGGTGCTGCATGGACTTTGTTTTGGTGTTGTTTTCAATTCATTGCCTGTAGAAGCAGTCTTTCTTTTTCCTTCAGGGGTCGCCGCCCCTTGTTTTTGTCATGCCCACACTTTGTGAAAATAACCCCATGCGTGTTTGTGACCCATTTGCTTGCCGGCAAATCCCATGTGCTTGTTGTGGTGTTTCTGTGATCTGGTGTTTAATCTGTATCTGTTAATAAGTATATGTTGAGGTGTTGACTGTACTCGGGGATCCACATGTGTTTTTGACATCTGATTTACAGACACTTTCAAAATGAAGCACATGCAATGATATTCAAGCAGAACTCACAGCATGCTCTCTGTTTATCACTTCCGATGGTACTTTCTAATTGATTAACCAATATTATTAACAATAATTGATGGTCATGATTAAAGTGTGGGTGAGGAGGAGTGGCTGTAAAATGAGGCTCTACATAATGAATCTGGTGCTTTCACCACCAAGGTCTTTTCTCAAGGTCTTTTTAACACCCAAAGAAAAGTGAGTCCCATCCATTATTGTACTTAAATAGTCCCAAAAGCACACGCTTTGTTTAATAAATCACAAGAGTCATCTCTTTCATAGTAATTAGAGAAAATGTGAGCCGCTGTGGCCAAAAACCCAAGGGAAATGAACTGACTGACTTTTCCAATCAAAGCGTCTCCTTTAGCTTGAATAACGGTGCACTGATACATTCAAGCTTGGTGTTTTTCCTCTCTTTTTTTTTGCTGTGTAATCAGTGAAAACAATCACTGTCTCACAGTGAGCAGCTGATTTAGCATGGCAGCATTGTTAGAATTAAACACTATTATATTGTGAGTGTCTGTGTCAGGATGTTGTGAAGTCTTTACAACAGCAAGCGAGCCCAAAGAGTCTGTCACTGCACAAAGCGAAGCACCAGCTTCACTACAGAAAGGACTTTTTTCATGCAGAACATGCACAATTAATTAACTGGCCCATAATCCAGTTTTATTCAAGCACAGCTGATGATAGACTGTGAGATTTATTGTTGAGAAACTTCGGAGAGGAGTCTTTAGAGGTCAACTCTCTCAGCCTGACACTGAGGTTTGTTCAGTTTCATTGCTCTCAGTATTATATAATGCTAAACTAAATGCATTTGGTTTTTAAGTTAATGACAATCCCTACGTGCTCTGCTAATTTCTGATGATTAGTCATTACTCTTGACATTTACTGATTAAATAATTCATTGAATAACTTAAATGTAACTAATTAAGGACAACAAAAGTGAAATACGTAGTTTGGTTTCTCCTTCGCTGTTGTGTCCTCGGCGCTCTCTCACATATTCATCTGCTTAGATAACTATTGACTTTCTCGGGGTGTAATTTCCTGGTGGGCTGGGTCCCTCGTGGCGTTAGAGGAGGACCTGACTCGATCCTTAATGCGAATATGAGAAAGGCAGGGCGAAAGAGGCGAATGTGCAAGGGAGTCGTGAATGGGCCCAGGACCACGGATTCTGTGCTCGGCCTATTTGTTTCCTCTCAGCCTTGAGACTTTTGAATGAAAAATTGCTTTAATACAGCCGGTGTAATTGTATAGGCAGCGGGGAGGCAAGAATTATGGTTTGTCTATGAGCAGAGGAAGTGTAACCCCTCCCTCGCCGGCCCAATCGAGCACCACATACCGGAGAGTGTGACTCAGGGAAGACATTGATTCTCACCGCTGCGTTGTTTATTGATCGCCGGCCCCTTTTAATGGTAATATCAGCTTGTAAAAACACATGCATTTTCTTTCTTTTTTCTTCTTTTTTTTTGGCCAGTAATTACTTCTCTGTCAATCAAGCAGGCTGCAGTTTGCAGGTAATAAATAGCAGTTTAATGAAGGCTGCAGCAGCAGGCTTGCAGTCGTTTCAGCAGATGCCGGATCAACACCTTCTTCGGAGAAACTTGCATCCCTTTGAGGAAGAGATTGCTTTTTTTCTGATGCACTCCCTGTTGTCATAATTTCCACTCTTTCCTCTTATCCACACAATGGGAGGCCCTGATTGCCTCGTGAACACTCAGATTGGCTTTTCAAGCTACTGTGGGTTAGTGGTGACGTTGATAACAACAGTGCCACCGGCGGCACAACAATAAGGGTTCGGGGGGAGGAATCGTTTTCAACACTTCATGAGGAAACTTTATGGGTGGCTGTTAAAAAGACTTTGGCTTCAGTTTATTGTAGTGAAGCATAAAAACAGTGCTTAATGTGAAAGTAGTTTATATATTCAGGATACGCACAAAGCACACGTGGAAAAATAAGATACAGTAGATATTAAATAGTCATAGTGATGAAATGTTTTATTGTGAAATGGTAGATGGAGTACTTTTATATAGAGCTTTCATGACCTAAGTGCTTTACAAGGCACCTCATTCACCCATTCACACACCAATGGCTACCGAGCTGCCATGCAAGGTGCTAGTCACCATTGGGAGCAACTTAGGGTTCTTGCCTAAGGACACTTCAACATGTGGACAGGAGGAGCTGGGGATCAAACCCACAATCTTATGATCCATAGACGACCTGCTCTACCACCTGAGCCACAACCGCACATTGTGCCTGAAAAGCAGACTGTGTATAAGAAATGGACATCGTGACAGTGGTGAAGCATTTTGAAGTAAGGAGGATCTGAATGTAGCAATGTTATTTTATTTATTTATTTTTTGAGCCTGAAGTGACCATATTTGGACATGAAGGGAGGAGTGAGGAGGTGGGTCTAACTGTTGCACCCGAGGACACTGTCCAATGTGTATGAGACTGGACTTCACCAGTGAATGAGCCACCAAACCACCTGTGAATCACTGGAGACCAGAGCTGTCAATCAAACTAACCACACCCCTAAAACTTCTGCATTGGCTTCACGTTTGGCTCTGCACATCTGTGATTAATAACACTGTTAGAGTGTTCACAGCAGCAGTGTTAACCAGTGCAGTACATGCTGTGTGAAGTTAACTGTGTTTTAGTTGCCACATTTAAAGGGATGCTGCTGTAACTCATCTAAAAAGACTATTTCTGAAATAAAGGATATAAAGTTCAGTGGATTTTAAAGACAGACAGGATGTTTTATTTTGCCGTCAGAAAGACAAGAAATGGATTTTCTCTCAGGTGCAAATCAGACCAGAGTGAAGAAACAGGCTTTTAGGTGGCGAATGTATTTGTTGGGCGGCTGGTGTCCTTGAAACTGGCTGAATATTATTATAGGGACAAAATGTTGTGACAATAAGGCAACAGTCCCATCACGCTGAATCTATTCCAGCTATCAGGAGCCTATTTCATGCCATTTCATACAATTCCAGCTCAGGGAATATACAGATGACAATTTTTATATGAAGGGGACAGATTGCATTTTTTATCTTCTCGCTGCTTTCATGGATTTATTTCTTGTTCGTGACATTGAAATATTGTTCCTGGCACAAAGTCAACAAGAATGGCTGCAGTGTAGGTTGGGTTTTTGGGAAGTGCTGTTGTTATTCAGTTGTTTCTTTTTCCGTAAATGAGATTAGTATAAAAGACCGTACCACGTGCACTGCGTAGCACAGGCTTCAGGTTCAGGGAGGCTTTGAGACTTCATGAGCAGAAAGGAAGTAGCTCCTGTCATTTTTTAGTAATGAGGGAGGATTTTATTTTCTTAGTTTTAGGACTCTTGTAATGTATTTTTAAGTGTGATAGATGGAAGATAATTTGCAAATGTTGAATCTGAAAGTGTTCCCAGCAGAAAAAAATGACGGCATTCATCATCTAACTTTGAGACATCTTTTCTGTGTGTTTACTGGCAAACAGTGTTTTGTGGCCACGCACATAATGACATTTGTCTGTAGAAAACAAAGACAAAACAAATGTAACCAACAGGTGACATTTTGTTTTTTTAAAAATCCAATCCTGTATTTACAGCAGGCAGATTTATGACAGGTTGTTCCTAAATGAGACAACATGAAGTCCTTCACTTTATAACCTCTCTCTTCCATTAGCTGATGTTTGCAGACCTTATTAAACAGTGTTTCTTTATTGTTTCATGATTAAATTTGGGCCTGTAAATGCACCACTATCATTTATAGTGCTGTAATATTGAGGGGCGGTGAAGACCATGGAAAACTTGCCCGAGTTTTTACCAAACAGTGGCTGAGATGAGCCAGATCTGGGAGATGAAGCTTCACTCAAACTAAATTATCATTAAAGGTCACACAGAAAAATTCTATTCATCATAGCAAACGCATGAATATTCATTATGCAGCTGATAAAACAGCACTTTTCAGTCTTTTTAATTGGGTCAGAGGAACTGTCGAGGCTTTCAGTCATCAAAGAGATTCTTTAAAATGTCTCTTCTTCTTCTGCAGATACGCTCATATCAAAGTGCTCGTCTGCATTTGGACAGTTGTTAAAAAATCTGCCCTGGTTTGTGGTCTCACTACCTTTTATTGGACGGGAGAAAGATTGAAGCTCGGGTCTCTGAAGATAATGTTACGATCAAACACTGCCAAAGATCTCAAGAAAGTTTTCGTGGTCTGCTCCCTGACGTCAGCCTCTTCTCTCAGTGATCACCTGAGAGCAGCTCTCAGAGGCTCAGACAGGCTGAAGTGAAGTCATTGGTTTATTGACTTCACATTTTGACTTTCACTGACACATCTGATAAAATATGTTCTGTCCTGTTGTCACAATGCAGAACATTTACACCGTGATCAGGTTCAAAGGACAAGTAGTCACACAAAGAGATAAAAAGAAAAAATACTAAATGTAATCCACCAAATTCTTACTGTCTAAATGTTTTGTAATATTTAACACAGTTTAAGTTTCAAAACTCTCTAAGTTGAAAATGATCTGTTAGAGTTGTAGCATTACATATAAAACACAAAGTAAGGATTCACCTAAAAATATGAAAATATTGTTATAAAAAAACAGAGTCTCTTCCGGATTGTGCGTGAGCCCATGATTAAATTATTATTAATTAGTAATCTTAATGAAACATCATTATTATTATTATATAGGGAAACTCAAAAATATTGTTCCTGCTTCACCATATAAGACAATGAAATGACAAAAGTTTTAAAAATGTTTAAAAAATGTTCAATTTAATATTTTATAACCAATGTTAGATAATTAGTTAATAACATATAAACGGTTATCTTAGCTAACTTATACAGCACATGCTCAGAGTTATTAAGGACACTAACATCATACAAGATAATGAAATTACCAAGTAAAAGTTGAGAAACAAAAAGTAAAAAAAACAAAAGTAGTGTAATATTGAATAATATTTTGGGAATATTAATAACCACTGTGAGTTTCGTAGCTTGTAGCCTACAGTAAGTTCTCTTAGCTGGAGCTGCACAGTTAACTGTTATCATTGCCAGAACCACACACTGTTTATGTATGAAGAAGCGAACATGACATCACTCGTTGGATTGTGGAGTTTGTGAGTTTGAATGTCGCCATGTTGGTTGTTTGGAGCCAGAAGCGACCATATTTGGATATGAAGGGAGTAGTCAGGAGGCGGGTCTGACCCTTGAACCAAAGGTCAGTGACCAATGTGTATGAGACTGGAGTTCAGTGGTGAATGAGCCTCCAATCCACCAGACCTGTCAGTCAAACAAACCACAACCACAGTGGGAGAAAACAGACAAAAAAAGTCAACACTGCTGAAAGTCAATACATTTGTAAATATCTCCAAATGAATTTAAAGTAGAGAAGAATTACAGTATACAATAACTGTATATTTTCCCATAATCCTTTGCTATTTACTGGATTATATGTTTTACAGTATTTTGCTAAAGTTGTTAGAGTAAAATACTGTTCAAATTACAAACTGAGTTACAGTGCAGTGATAATATCCAGTACTACAGTTGTAGGAAGAAGTCATTTCATCTGCTGGATGACGTAGTTGATGTGTCCACTGATATAAAACACACTGGAGGCCTTATCTTAGTTTCTTCAACACAGTTTTACAGCTGGCCTTTGTAATTGCGTCTGTGCCGTGTATGACCCTAAATGTCTTTCTCTTATCTCTTTCTGCCGGTGGACCGAAGATTATTACTTGACAACAAGCAAAAAAAGTGAGAAATAGCAATGGAGAGAGGAAACACGAGGAGTCAAAGTGTCAGCCAAAGTGTGACTGACCTCTCCCGCTGATGGTCGGTTCACAAGGAGTTCCCATCAAACCAAGATTGAACATAATGATGCGCTGCAAATAACCCCGCAGTACCATCTCCCCGTCTCTGGGAAAGATTCGGTCGCTGGGCTGTCGACACTCAGACACACTATGGGATCCTCCAAAATTGATTTGCTCTGAGTGGGTTTCTGTAAGAGGTCAATTTTGTGCACTTTAGCCATTTTTCTTTAAAATAGTTTTTCTTTGTTGCTAATGGAAAACCCATCTGCGAACATGAATTAAAGTGGTGACAACACTCTAAGAATAAAAAAAAAAGGAATTCATACATTGAACATTTAATTTAATATTGTCATTAGAGAACATCCTAGAAATAATAAAAAAATAAGACAACATTTAAAAGAGGTCAGCTCTGCGACAGTCGACAGGGAAATGGAAAGCCATTAAACAGAAGCAGCCATTAGTACTTACAGAGTGCGGTCGTAGCGTCTTCAATCATGAGATGGAGTTTGACTGTAGCTGAAGGCTGAGGCTAAGAATCATGTGGGACATGCCGGGTGTCTGCTGACCCTTTTTATTCATTCAGACTTTAAAGAAGACTTTGTTGTGTGTGTGTGTGTGAGCAGCTGCATTTGTGCTCGTTTGACAGCAGAGTACGGCCTCAAAATGATCACCACTGACCTTGATGAATATTTAATGCCCTAAAGGCCACAATTTTCAGTGAAAAGTGAAAAGATGATTTCACTGTGTTTATTTTTCAACCAGAAAAAAAATAACTCAACAAAAGAATCAGGTAGCAGCTGCTCATTTTCACTACAGTGTCTTAAATGATGGGCCTTTCTAATTTTAATGTTGAACTGTCTAAAGTCGGCCCTTGTGGGTTTTTTTTTTTTATGCAAATTGAAGGAATATATTTTGTTAAGTCGCTACGAGGCTGCTTATTATATTCAAGGAGTGTTTGCCTGTGCTGAATCCTAAATTGATCATCTCCTTCCTCTTACAAAAAATAAAACACACACTCCAGTGTAAATTATTAGCTTATGCACCTGTATATGCTCAGTTGAATAGGTTGTGGTTAGATTATTATTCAGCCTGCATGAGTTAAAATTCAAAGTACAGAGAGTCATTATTATCTGATGTTTCCATGTTGAATGTTGCCGACAGTCATAGTTAAAGTAACTTTCATGGTGTCTTGATTTCCTCATCTCAGAGAAAAGTTTATTTGTGAATTTGACACCTTTTAACAGACGGCAGTGGCTCAGTGGTAGAGCGGCCGTCTACCAACCGAAGGGTCAGTGGGTTGATTCCCACTCCCCCCAGTCATTGTCGGTGTGTCCTTGGGCAAGACACTTTACCCACCTTGCCCTGTATTAATGTTGAATGAATGGTTTGGTGGTGGTCGGAGGGGCCGTAGGCACAAACTAGCAGCAACACCTCCGTCAGTCTGCCCCAGGGCAGCTGTGGCTATCACAGCTTACTACCACTGGTTTGACTGGGTATGAATGAATAATGATCTCTGTATGTGCTTTGAATCTGGACTTCCAGAAAAAAGCTATATATGAATCCAAACCATTATCATTATCATTAGTAGTAGCAGTAGCAGTAGTAGTAGCCGTACTAGTGCTAGTACTGGTGCAAGTAGTAGTTGTAGTATTAGTAGTAGTATTAACAGAGAGGCAATGCAAAGTGCTTTAAATTATTACATAAAGACAAATAAAAAGCAATAGGATGGGGTAGAGAAGAAGGACAATATAACAAACTAACGCCGCTGAAAACATAAGTGTGAAAATGAAATATAAGATAAAAATGAAATTAAACTAGAATAAGACGTATTAAACAAGATACTTTAATAAAAGCCAGCAGCAAACAGATTTAAGTCCTGAATTAAAGGAACTGAGAGTTTGAGCAGATCTCGAGCTCTCCGGGAGCCTGTTGTGAATATATATGAAATATACTTTATTCATATCTATCCACGATTCTTAACAACATTCCTGCTAATGCTTAATGCATCGATACATAACCCAACAGTCCCCCCTTTACACTTAAAAAAAAAGCTATTTTAAAGGATAAACCTCCAACAGGATCAGACTCAGGGTGGACGGTCATTAGCCGACAGGTTCAGGTGAAAGAAAGCAGACTGAGAAATAATGAAGAACCAACAGATAATCAAACACTGAGCAGGTTGGTGGGTCAGTTACCACATCCACAGAGAGCGGGCGTAGCTCAAATTACCTTTGACTAATAATCATCTTACTTTAGGAGATATAAGAGTCCAATTTACAGATGACATATAATTGGGATTATCGGGCCTGGGCACCCCGTGTACCGCTCATAGTGCCTCGTAATGTTGTTAAAAGGGCACTCCACCAGTTTAAATGTCAAAGTCACTTTACTCGTCACCACACAGTCTGTGGAAATAGTTTTATAATGTCCTCTCTGACATCGCTGCAGTGATCTCAGCTTGGCCTTGAAGGTTACAGTTTTATAACACTGAAATGGTGTTACAGAGTGAGTGCGGGGAGGTACCAGGCAAGGTGAGTCTAATGAAAGACACTAGTTGCATTATGGGAAGCGAAGGGCCTCAGTTTTTTGGGGGAGCTCGACCTCTGCTACATCAATTTTTAAACACTCCTTTTAAAATGTACTGAGTGCCTCTGGAGTGTGAAACTTGGAGCTTACTGCCTGACACTACACCGCCTGTGGCTGCAACTCTCAGCTGCAGCAACACAACACAGGAAGTAGATTAGGTTGCAAATTGGAGTTAAATGTGTTAGTCTGCAACACTGTATTTTAAGTCTCTCTTTTGCAGTTATAGACAATATACAGATGTTTTTATGAATAACTAAATAGTGTATATAGAATTGAAGATGCAAACGTGATGTGAGTGTGGACTCACATTTTGAAGCCATGAGTTTGATATTTGAATGTCACCATGTTGGTTTTTGGAGCCAGAAGTGACCATATTTGGTTGTGAAGGAAGGAGTGAGGAGGCGGGTCTGACCCTTGAACCTGAGGACACTGTCCAATGGGTATGAGACTTGACTTCAGCACTTCTCCCATTAGAGACCACAGCTGTCAATCAAACTAACCACGCCCCTACATCTTTATCATTTTGAAGCCTAATATCTCCTAAATGATGAAATGATTTTCACTTGGACCAGATCAGTGAGAAGAAGAGTGGACTTTAGATAATGACATCAGAATGACCTATGGAAAAATGTTTTGACTGAGTATTTCATAATTGAACCAGCCAGCATCTAGTGGCTATCAGGAGTATTGCACTTTTTTGCACCTCTGCATCGGCCTAATTTTTAGGACCCTGTTGCTTCAGCCATTTCTATATACAGTCTGTTTACTGCATATATTTGCTTATAAATTCAGTGTAAACAATTTATTTAGTATCCATTTACTGCTTATAAATGCAGAGGTATCACTTTTCCCAAATCAATAATAATTTCATAACAATAACAACAACACTACTAGATTATTTATACTCTGATGGGAATCTCAATTTGTTTTTGTATCCGAGTCCCTCCAAATGTGAACTTTGTGGTCTCTGAGATGAAGAGCCACATGGCTCTTTGATGCAGTGCTTGAGTGTTGATTGTGTTTTATTGTTTTACCATTCATTGAATAATTAATGTAAATGTAATGAGTCAAATGCACAGCAGTGCACTGGCTGGATTATTGGCAAGACGACAGAAAACAGGCTAAGTGATGCAAAGTGATTTTGACTTATTCGCTCTCAACAAACCAAGAAGCCAGTTCAAGAAACAAACGAAAATGGTCAAATCTTCCTGAACCGACTCAAACTGAAGCTTTTCACACATGGGATACGAGGTAGTCACTGGTGTGCCGTTAACTTTGGAAACCCTCAGTAAAATTAAGTTTTTAAATCACCTCTAAAAGCAATAAATTCTGTTTTCATCACTGTAATATCATCAGCTGACACTCTGCAGTGTGGCAGATGCACTGCTAGCTAATGTGAGCAGAAATAACCCCTAGGGATAAGTTACTGCCATGCCTATATACACTTTGTAGGCCTACACAAACACAGTTTTTTTAATTACATATAAGGATGTCTGATGTTACCTCTGGTACCGACAGTCATCTACACAGGTGAGCTTTTTTACTGGGAGATAAATGTGGATAGACGAATTGTGATTTAATATCTGTGGGGGCATTTACAAATACCATGAAATGCAAAAAAAATAAAAGAAATCAGTCATAACAAACAAGCAAAAATGATCAAAATCCAGACATCCCAGTGGTAGCTATGAATACATAACAACAATCATAGGGATACAGACAAAGAAATGTCTGATTGAAGCAGCTGTTAGAGCGCTGCCTCTGTGAATACAATACGTCTTTATATTACAGGAACTTAAAAGGCCGCATTGCTCGTGGCTGTGCTTTAAATTACAGCTAAAGGTGCTGCAGATAAAAGAAGTTACTGTTATACAGCCCGTGATCAACAGCCCTCCCAAAATTTTCTCCCTCTTAAAATCCTTTCACCCTATACATCATCAAACAAACCCTTCAGAGTGACTCACTCCAGCTGCCACTTCATTAGACAGATCTACACATGAAAGAATCGGGGGTGGCCTTCACAGTGTGCACATTAACATGCAGTTTTATCTATGCCATCTCTACACCAAGAGCAGGGACAGCACTCACATGGTGTCACTACATTCATCCTCCTGATTCAGTCAGTGACACACCACATGCAATCTGTGTGCATCCAATGGCATCAATAACCGTCTTTAAGGACCTTTTGTATACAAACTAAACACGGCTAATTATTGCAGTGTAGTATGAGAGTTCAATGACGTGTCTGAATGAGGACCACACATTTTTGACCACACACACACAAACGCTCTAGCACTGGATTCAAACTGAACGCGACATGAATTCTCACCTCGTGTACTGACGATTTCACCACTCAGCCAATAGGAGTGGTAACCGCAGCGACCACCACTTCTGCCATCAACAATGAGCGGGACTGTAAATATTTCTGTTTTTGAAGTCCCAGAAATGGAGAACAGTTCCTCTACTTCTTGGTACAGAGTTAAAGTTGTGTCATAAAGCTCTGGATCAACACAGATGGTGACAATGAGCTTGTCCTCCATTACTGTTCAGTGATATTGAGGAAACGGTGACTCTACCTGACGCAAATTTGTCACTCAAATTGAAACAGTTTCAACTAGCGCAATGCAACTGTCAACGAATTTTGGACAGTGCCAAATACAAGTGGGAACCACACTGAGATCCAGTCACTTAAACCACATGTGGAGGTGGTCTTGGACGCATGTGACTGCAAATCTTTTGTAGTGTTGACCCTAATCCGTCCCTGACATGGACGTGACAGAAAATACATCTTCAATGCAGGACCAAAACTCGGTGAGGTGTCCTTCATCTCGTCCTGTGCTCATTTGCAATTCATAACCAATTTTGTCCTCTCACCTGAAACAGTGTGAACACACATTCAGTAGTTTTTAGCTAACTGTGCTAACTGTTAGCTTTTGTGGTGAGTGATGTGAAAACTGTGCGTGGGTCCTGACTTTGCTGTAGTGACATCTTAACACAGGCGGTCAGCAGGGTGGTTTGGAGATGCATGCTCAATGCAGGCGTTAACAAAGATGTGTCCTGGCTGTCCACATGTGATCTGATCTCTGAGGACACATTTTAGAACCAAGTGTAGACGGGGTCATAGACTCACACCTGTCCAACCTCTAAGATCACAACAAGTTCCATCCATCCACCTCCTATCCAATCAGATCGCAGGAGGCTAGAGTCTATCCCAGCTGGCAATGGGGGGGGAGGCGGGGTTACACCCTGGACAGATCACCAGTCCATCACGGGGATGGACACACACAGAGATAAACAACCATTCACACTAACACTTATGGGCAATTTAGATTGTCAATCAACTTAACAAACATGTCTTTGGATTGGCTGACATTCAGACCCAGATCTTCTCACCATCTTCCTCACAACACATGGCTTAATAATGGAATTAAATCACAGCAGTAATTGGAGTTAGATTACTTTACTTGGGCTAGTCACATCTATCCATCTCCTATACCCACTTATCCCATTGGGTCGCAGGGGGCTGGACACATCCTGAACAGATCGCCAGCACACACAGAGACAAACAACCATGCATACTCACACTCACACCCAGGCTCACTTTAGAGTAATGAGTACAACAAGCATCTCTTTGGACTGTGAAGATTCAAACCTTGATCTTTTTGCTGTGGGGCAACGCTGCTAACCACTGTGTCAACCTGGACCAGTTACAATGAAAAATGAAAAAGCGACTTGTAGATGTTAGACGAAATGCCTCTTCTGGTGAGGGTCATGTCTGCACAAAGACAATGACATTCAGTGGCTGCCGGAGCAAACAAACTCCCTCATGGCTGCACGGCGTGAGGCACGGTATCATCGGTAGTTACTGAGCCTGTTGTCACCTGTCACTCACTGGGTTACATCACAGCAGGGGACAAAATAAATAATTATTGTGTTATTTTATTTACTGTTCAGGTTCAGGCACATAATTATATAATATATCTGCTTAAATAAAAAGCTCACAGCTTAAAGGGAACATTGGCTGTATGTCAGATTGAACATAAATAAATCCAACTACGATGACTAACAACTCTACACCCAGCAAAGTGTTGATGGTCCCACAGATGTGTCGCTTAGGTTTGTTGGCGTTTTTGATAAAAATCAATCGATTTTACTGTTTTTCCCCAACCATGAAAACTTAAACTGCAGTATGATCCTTTAGTGATGCGTAGTACCATGAGAATATGTATTTGTTAGTTTATTGAGCTTTGTGTCTCTGTCCTTTAACATGTGCTGGTCTGTGGCACATCATCCAGTCAATGGCAGCGCTCAATAAGTCAATCTAGGTCAACGGGCAGCTCTGGGAGTGTGTTTGTTTAAGTATTGTTAAGTCTTTCTAGAGTACATTTGTATCAGTTCAGGTTGGAGTTAAGAGTCGGACATGTTGAATATTTTGAGTTGAAGTGCTTCATAAATGTTTCAGTAATTTCCATGAGCACATAACAACTTCCTGAATGTTAGATTGTTGGTGTAAAATCAGATTCTGACTGATCTGTTGAACAGTGTTGCCCTCGCAGCAAACTAATTCACATTTATACTTAAAGGATTGAAGTAAAATGATCCTATGTGTCATGGCCTGTTTGTTCAACCTTGACAGAACAGAGGGAGAAGCAGGATGAAGGCAGCGGTCTGTGCCACAAAGGATGAATAATAATAATAATAATAACAAATACATGGAGAGAGAAGAATGTAAACTGTTTCCATCAGGGATGTTTGCATGCTTGTGTATGTATGGAAAGCCTTGTACTATTGTGTTTTGTGGTTGCAAGTTGTATGTGTGTTCTTTTACGTTTCAATGCTGCGACTTTCACAGGGTCAGATACTTACAAAACCACCATAACCTCTGTTTCTTTTACAAGCCAGGTGCTTTTGTCACAGCAGGTTTTTACGGTAAATGTATTTCCTCCTCCTCTTCTTCTTTGTCATAAGTTTTTTTTTTCTCAATTCATTTTGTTGACTGTATTTTCCTGTTCCTTTGAAGCTTTCCTCTACTGCTACTCTTATGTCCGCCTCTCTCCCACACAGAATCAATGCGTTTGTCCCCTCCCCCTCTGTGCACTGCTCTTCATGTGGGCTGAGGCTGTCTTGACATCTGTTGATGCTCAGGGAGAATTGTTGTTATGTAAGAATAAGGTTGCACTGAAGTACGAGTCTAAAATGGCTGTTTTAATGGACTCAGTGCAACTGTCCTCTTGTCTGTAGAAGAGTCGAGGCATACTGCAGGTATTTGGTATCAGTAATTATAGGTATCAATTAAAAGCCAATGCATCATATTTGGCTATTGTAAGATATCTACATTATCTAACTTTCTTACTTTAGTCAAAATGTTTAGTTTTTGTATCAACAGTTCAGTTCTCGTGACTGGAAATGTTCAGTGTAGATATCTGTAACTTAATTAAATTACTGTATTTTCTGGACTATTGAGCGCACCTGTCTATAAGCCGCTATTGAATTTATTCGAACAGTTTCATGTGGTCCACTCTGACCGGGTCTGATGTGACAACGCTAAATGTATCGGCGGCACGGAGCTTGT
>OOFC01000394.1:3248-17359 GCA_900323345.1 Pseudochromis fuscus
TGTGTTTACTGAATCAGGGTAAAGTTCCCTCCACATTTGTGATGCACTAACTACATGATAAAAAGTTGCACCACCTGTTGTACCTTGCTGTTGGTAAAAGATAATACTACGTCACTGACGTCACCTCGGAGAAAAAAATAAAACAGCTGTTCATGTAGCTTTGAACTGTGACAAATGGAGTTGGAAATACATTGTTTTCAACGAAGGCGGCGCAAATACCGGTAAGAGCTACGGGTACGTACGGTACTGTATTGTGAATGTACTAGCTTGTTTTGGGAGTGAACGTCAGAACGTTGGTTTGTTTTCTATTAATAAAGTTTGACTGACTGACTTATCTGACTGTTTTGTTGACATTCCCTTTAGCACAGCTTCATCTAGATGGATAGATAACACAACCCCAGACATTACAGTAGTTTTTATTCTATGCGCCTGATAATGCGGTGCACCTTATATATGAAAACAGTTTTAAAATAGGCCATTCATTGAAGGTGCGCCTTAAAATCCGATGCACCTTATAGTGCGGAAAATACAGTACTCAACATGTGGAATGATTGATTTCAGGTCCTACCATTACCATATGCTGCACAAACATCTATTTGTCTTGTAGTGCCTTACATAAAAGCCAGTGTGTCCTGCTTGACCATTCGACAACATGTACCACACACTCAACAAAGAAAGCTATTAAAACAAAACAATCCAAATTACAGAACCCGTCCAATGCTTCAACAAAGGGAGTACTCACAAACCAATGCAATAGAAGGGGAGAGCATCTATTTGCAATAATAAAGTGCAAATACAAGCAGCCAGTCCTTAATGGAGCTCCTGACTGTATCGCTCATTGCCGAGGCCCCCCAAGGCTTAGCAAGATTGAATACACCATATGTTTATCTGGAGCTTCTCCCCTCGTAAGTGGCACTGACGGCATGGTTTTGGCAGTACCCTTGTCCTTCCCATAATGCATCAATCGAAAAGCTCATTTAGGCAGTCACGTCGCAGACACCACACACAAAAAAGGGAGAGGGGCTTTTATTTGGTTGTTAGATCACCGCTATCCATCCACTTTGTATATCTTACATAATTTATATGCTCGGAGGGCCTCCTTTGTTCCTCTGCACATGTGCAAACTACCACCAACACAAGCCTGAAGCTAGAGATTTTCCTTACCTGGTAAATTTGGGTACAAAGGTTGATGGATTGCTCATTTCTGACCTCATCTCCCAGATATTGCATTTGTATTTGGGTTTTGATGTCAGCTTCATGAGCCCAGGTCGCAGTTTTCCTTTGTGTAAGAACATCTATGTGCCGTGGTAAATTTGTAAGGTGGTGGGTCGTGGTGGGCAGATCAAAACCACGGGACTGAATGGTTGGATCTGTTCAACCATTCAACCATGTTTTACCTGTTTTTTGACAAGTGATCTCTCACAGTCACACTACAGCATCAGTTGTTTATTCAAGGCTTCTAGTGGCCATATAAATTATGACAAGAGAAAACGAGGAAGCTATTCGACCTTGCTGCAGAGCTGAAAGTCCATGGGAGGAGGTCAGGGTGGATAATTTAATGGTCAACAAAACACTAGACATCGGCACCAATGTTCAAGTCCTGAACTGATAGTAAATGTTGTCTCTTTCAAACCCAACCATAACTGTACGTGCATCTGTGTTACTGTAACCATGACAACGACTACTGTGACAAGCCAGGCATGTAAACAATATGGCCGCTCTTGCTTATAAGCATGTGTTTGCAGGACATGTGGTTTAAACTCATGTGGTTTGAACTATTTCATCTATTTCCCACAATTTATTCATCGTTAATTATTTATATTATTTTATTGTTTTGATGCTTTTATCATTGCTTTCATTAATATCTGTTTTGTCTTGAGAAGCCTCTTGTAACTCTGTTTTGAAAAGTGCTCTATCAGTAAAGTTATTTTTATTGATATTGTTATGTTGATGTAATAGGGCTAGTACACATTTCCCATAGAGAATAGCTGGACAGGGTTTGCCTTGTCATTGTGCTGTTTGTCAAAGGCACTACACTACAATGTGATCATCCAGTCTCCCCTTGCTCAGTGTGTGAGAACTGAGCTCTGATTATTATTTTGTGATATCCATATCTCATCTAACCTTGTAATGATATTCCCTTGTCCTGCCTCAGCAGCCCTCCCCCTCTCCCAAGTTACCCTGCTGCTGCCGTACGGCCATTTTTAGCCCCATAATTTCCTTGGCAGTAAGCTCCTGATGAGGTTGGTCAGGGATGAAGACTTCTATTAACTCAAATGTTGTACATGAAGGGAATTGCAGACCCATAAAGCAAGGTCTTGTCAGTCTCCCAGGTGAGCTCTAGCATGAAGAGCATAGTCTCCCTCTCCTCCCACTGGCAGATTTGCCTTAAAAGTTTCAGTGCCCGAGGGGGAAGGTAAAAACTTTAGGAGAGCGCTGCTTGATTTTCCTCTTCACTTCTCTGGCACTGAGGCTGTATCTGCTGTTTAGTGAAACTGACTCTTTCCTAAAGAAAAAAAAACCTTTCACTTCCTGATAAAATACTGAAGAACATTTTCAGATAACTACTGAATCTGAGAATATGAGATTATCCAGTAAAAATCATCCAGACATAGTGGAGCCCTGACATAGTTAAACCTGATCCTGTTTGGTTAAAAATAGCAAAAACACAGTCTTAAGACGGTAGCTATGTTACTGTCATTTACAGCAAACAGTATCTTCCTGCAGGAATGCTGCTACTGATGAGGACTGGTTTAAACTGATCAAGTTTTTTTTTTTTTTTTTTAATGTTTAATTTCAAAATCAGCTTAGTAATGAGCTCTAATCATCTGAGGTGGTGGTACGTCTAAATATCCACAATATCCTACAACAGGCTACCACCTAACATTAGTAATTACCGTATTTTCCAGACTATAAGCCGCTACTTTTTTCCGATGCTTTGAACCCTGCGGCTTCAACCCTCAGTATTGGTGGCACGAAGCTCGTTAGCTTTTTACAAGCTAGCAAGCTCCATGCCGCCGATACATTTAGCCTCGTCACATCAGACCCCGTCAGAGTGGACCACATGAAACTGTTCGAATAAATTCAATAGCGGCTTATAGACAGGTGTGCTCAATAGTCCGGAAAATACGGTAGTCTTTAGTGTCTTGAACACCTTTCAGTCCTGTTCCCACCTCTGCCGGCTGATGAGTGTGTGCTGCTCATTGCTCACTTATTGCTTGTTTTACCATTTCCTGAAATATTCTTGAATATGAAGGGAGGTGCGGTCCATTGTCAGTATAAGTGTCAGGTAGAAAACTAAATTTTTATGCATCAACTTGTGAAACTCTCCAGTTGCTTATTTGTCTTAAAAATTCACATACGTCTTGAAGTCATACACTGTGATACAGTCTTCATAGACAGTCAGACAGTACAACACCCTGCTAACCACAAGGTTGTAATTTTCTTCATAAAATGACAAAAATATTTGATAAGAAAGCCTTAAACTGGGAAGTTTTTGTTTTAAATCTGCATCTGAGTTAAACTGATTTCCCAGGTGTAGAAAATGCAGCCGTTATTCAGCCCTGTTACACCCGCTGTAAACTTAATTAACCCTTTTATACTCAGTTTAAAAACATAAAAGTTGCTCACTGAGCTTATTTTGCTGCATCTTTTATTGTTTTGTAAGTGTTTTCCCTCCTTCCTGAAAAGAAAATTATGTTGGCAGATGCAAATTTGGAGGCCGCAAAATATTCCTTTTTTTTTCCAGGACACATCACAGCGCAGTAAGACATCGTGCAGACAACAGAAACAGTGCTGCTGATGGACACATAAAAGCATATTTGCAGTAGCAGGAAATTATCTTCAGAGCTGCAATCGAAGAGGCTGTGTTTGCAGACCACTGCATGCACATTAATGTGTTTGGAAAAAAACATTTTGACTTTAAAAAATATGAAGAACTGCTACTGCCTGAAGGGCTGTTTTGGGTGGTGTGTGATTAAAATTCATACTGTTTATACCTGGTGTACAATAAACACACTATTATACACAATTTAATCAGTTTTATTTTAACATAATTGAATGATTTTTTTAACTTGAGTTAATAGTTTAAATATGTTAAGTAAATTGGAAGCAGTGATGGTGGCACAAATATAGCTATCAACTTATTGTAATATTTTTAGGTGAAATTATGTAAAGGGGGGTATTAGTCTATCATGCTATAATATTGATTTTTCCAAACACAGCTCCTGGGAAAACATGTATTTTACTATAACTAACATGCAAATTCTGACTTTTCAAAAATATATTTCCTTGAGTGTTCATTCCTTGCACTTCAGTTGGACCATATGCAGCCCGGATACCCATGGATATTCCACCCACGTAATATACTGAATGAACTCCTATAATTTGGTTGATAACCTCCTGTGTTATGTCAGTGGTGTAACATTCCCAGTGAGGTGGGATATAGTGTAAACAACAGTGATTAAAGCATGTTATCTATCCTGCTTTTTGACACTTGTATATCCGAGGCTGGGTTAAGAAGACACATGCTGTCAGGCAATAAATCTTAGTTATTTCCCAAGGTCTAACAATGTTTACATTTTAGAGACTTGCCTTCAGTTTTGTGAGGAGTAATATCTCAGCCGATCACATCAGTGTTTGGGAATACGTCAGTAGCCTTTCTGTCAAAACAGGTGTTTTTTTTTTAATCCAGATATTCAGTGGCAACTTATCGTCTATCAGCTAATGCTGGAAAAATACATATTTGTTGTGGATTCATATCGAGTCCAAAGCGATATACAAGTGCTGCAGAGACAATAATGAGGAATTACTAGAATGTCTTGAAATGAGCAGATACTTTATGCATAAATCCCAAATTTAAATTGAGTGGCTCGTCTCAACTTTCAAAATCAGGCCGAATTTCTATCAGCTTTACCCTAACCCTGACTGAACCTGTGTATGGACCAAAACAATAACTCACCTTCGTCTGGACAACTGATTGTACTGAACACTGTAAACAGGGATATTTAACCGAGTGCAAAGGATTAAAATTGGTAGTGTGAATCAAAACATTTACACAGTGTCTGCCCAGCTTAATGCTACATATACTCTAAGTGTATAGACATAGATCTGGATACATTAAGGTATAGCTGAATTGTCCCAACCGATGTTGTTGAACAACCTCAGATGTCATTTTAATTTCACATGGTGTGATCATTGGCTATTGGGTCTGTACTGTCCACAGTGTTGGTTTATAAAGCCCAGCATCAAACATATAGATATAAAAAAACATCAAACACAAGGTAAAATCTTTAAAAAAAAATCATACAATATTCAAGTTGTGATTACTTAAAATTAGCAAATGAATAATGAATGTTTAAAGTAAATATGTGGAGAAAAGTAGATGCACACACCCCACACTGATCATTCACAAGAAACATATGAAGACTCAAAGGCATGAATCAGAGCATGAATTATACATTAAGAGCCACACTACAGAGAAGGATGCCATACATGTGGAAAAAACTCTACCACACTGCACAATAGATTTCACCTATCAAGGTGCCTGCTTGCACTTTAATGAGAGTCGGGGTAATGGGCTGTTTAATCTGGCCTCAGAGCTGGGATGGATATTATGATTAAGAATATGACAGTGCCACTTCCACACCTTGAGAAAGTGATGATTCTACACGTGTTGGTTGTCGCCTTGCGTTAAATGGTTGTTTCATCACTGTCAGCGACAGATGCCGCGATCCCCCTCCTGCCTTACCGAGCTGCTGCTGCAGAGGAGTTTCGTCACAACGCGCTAACGCGACAAGAGAAGAAATCATCCACTGGTGTGCATTATTCTGTAAACAATATCAGTCGGGCTATGTGTGTTTATACAGAGGACAGTGCATCATCCTCAACAACAAGTGTCCCCTTGATATCTGGCTCAATTTGGTGTCATGAAAATGCCTCAGACAAGAAAGGAAGCCATTTACCACCAAATCCCCAGCTGGAAATGTAACACTTGCTGTAATTCATCACCTGTTTCAGGGGAGGTGCACTGCTGCCGGCCATTAGGACCACTGAGGGTTTAACCACAGCCCAGCAATGAGTTGTAGTCATAAACTACTAGAGTGTAATCGTGTGGATCTGTGTGAGCAGGTTGCACACTCGGTGATGGAGTACCCAGACTTCTGTGAACCTCTGAGCTGGCCAGAGTTTGATCATTCGGACGTCATGCTGTTGAAGTGCAATATAAATATAGATTGTTCTGCTCTCACTGGGGCAAAATCCATAACCATGACCTGGGGGGCTTTGATCTAGGGCGAACGCATGACCAAGGCCAGTTTTGTTTGCTGAAGGTAAACAGGGAAATCCATAAAGAAACGTAGCCTCTATGGATTGGAGAACTATGCTCATGCTTTGGAGGAGGTTCAGTGGAGGAAGAAGAGTTTGTGGATGTGCAACACAGTGGAAAGAAAATATCGGATGTCCTGGTACTGGGTTTATGAATTAACACTGTATTTCAGTTGAACCTTGTTGATTTGCTTTGGTATTGTTATTGGCATTTTACATGAAAACTAATACCAGATTGACTGAACTTTTTGTTATTTATTTGTTTTGGAGGTTTTTTTTTTGCATATTTATCCATAAAACCACAGATTAGTATTAGCACTGAACACTGTTTCCCTCTTGTGGTGAAATAGCAACAGTATGTTTTCTGTGATTTATTCATTTGTTCTTGAGTAATACCCTCTCTCTCCAAAACACAATAAGTACCACTGTTAAGTAGTTTATACATAATACTGCCTACAGACCAACAAACATAACCCCCCTATTGAATATTGTGATATTACTCCTGCTGGTATTCAAAAGATAAAAGTTTTTAGGTGAACAGAATTACTCTGACTCTAATATATTTATTTAACTAGGCTTGCTTTCACTGCAGCTTGAATAAGGTTGTTTGGTTATCCAGATTCAATGAAGGGGTCGTAAACACCCGGACCAGGGAGGTTAGCTGAGTTGTAAGTGTAAACAAGACTCTTTTGTTCAAGGGGCTGAATTCCCAGTGAACGCTGACATGATGATGGAGGGAGTCCGGATGGGACCTTGTCAGCGGGCCACAGCGCCATCCCCCAGAGCAACTCCACAGCGGATAAGGGTGCCACCGCTCTGTCCGTTAACATAGAAAAAAAATGAGAGGGAGGTAAGCTGAGGACTGTAAAACAGGGTCAGTGGGGACTCCCTGCTTCTCGTCCCACATCGAGAAATGAGAGTAGACACACAAGCCCGGCTTTTAGAGAGAACACATTCACAGAGCAAGCAGTGAATGGAGCTCTGTCAATTTGCCAAAGTAGCTTGGGTGATTAACATTTGAACTGTGGCACATCAAGAGCCCCCTGTGGATGAATGGTCATTCTATCAGCCTCATTAGGGGAAACCTATTCAAGGATGCCAAGCACAAATTGCCCGGGCCCAACTGTCAAGCATGGATAGAGAATGACAATAGCAACCCAAAGTAAACAGTCACGTCTCGTAGATCGTTCAAATCCTCCAGTAAACAACATTCAGAGCCAAGATAAGCAATGAGCTTCTTAAACTGATGGAGTGTGTCATAATCATAACCTGTGTAGCACCATGCTAAATCGCTTCAGTGTGGTCGCCTCCTTGGAGTAAATAACATGGACAGGCAGCTTGGTGGCCAATCAACCAGCTACTGTGACATGAACACACACACACACACAGTCATTTTTTCCATGATCATAATTCCTCACTCTTTACATAATCCACGTAAACACACAAAACTCTGCTGTTTGTGTTTTTGCTCAGATGTGTTGTTTTTGGTGGAAACTCTACAGACTATCAACGTGCATCTACAACATGCTTCTGTCTAATGACACAAAAAGCAGCAAGAAGTCCAAATGTGTCAACTTCCACATTTATAGACCCACAGCGGAGTGGTGCCAGGACTTTATCCTTTTTTTATTTGGCTTTCCTGCCATCTGCAGAGCCCTCATCAACATTTTATGAAATTTATACACACACACAAACAAACAGAGGTCAAATAAACTACTGTGTGAGACTTTTCCAAAAGCTACAGTTACATCCAAAATCACAACACAGCTCATGAAAGACAGATAATATTCTCAGGCTCTGCTTTGTATTCTGTGCTTCTGAATAATAGATAGTTTGCTAGGTATTTAATGATTAGTGAAATGCTAAGAAGAACAGACCCTGGTCAAATGTGTTGCTGAGTATTCTCCATCTAAGTTATGATCTGGTATTCCTCTCACTGATATAATGTAACTTCTTCAAAGAGCTCAAAATTCACTCCAAATGGATTGCTTTGTATCTCATCATTGTGCCATGAATATTTTATTGTAGAGCATCCCCACGTAGACATATGGTCGGAGATTACACAGTGAAGATATGGGAGCATGTAGCGAGTAGTACCCTGCCAGCATCTATTTGTTGTTGTTTGCTAATAATCAAAGTTAATCAAAGCAGTGAACAATGTATGGCAAAACTGGATTGATCTTTTTTTTTTGTTTTATGCTGGAAATGGTGGCTTTCTAACATAAATTAATTCATAAGGGTATTCACTTTTACAAAATAATAGCAAAAAAAGCTGATTTTTTTTTTTTTTCCCCCTTCTCTTCTCTCTTCAGTTAAAAATCAGCATGATCTTGTTTGATAGACATGTTTACCCAAGCTCTGGATGGAATTCATTAGCCATAATTAAGCGTTTACTTGATCAGGAGGGTAAAAAAAAGGATTATGTGAAGTCAGATTAAAGGGAGCTGAGTGAAACCAACGAAGAGATTATCAAGCGCTGCCAGGCAAGCAGCCTGCCTTTGGAGTTGGGCCCTCTCTGATCGCTATCTCGTTAGTGCTTTATTCGTCAAGCGCAAGCTAATGCCTAAAACAAGCTTGACTTTATCCAGACTCTTCTGCAGGGGAGTAACTCTGGAGATGTGTTATTGACCGACAGTGGGAGTGAATGCACTGGGTCAGCCATTAAGTTCATAAAAGACAAGAGAGAACAGTTACATCCATTTTTATAAGAGATGAGCTACCTTTCATATACTTAAACACCCATCATTAAAACAGATGTTATTTTGCATCATTTTTCATCTAAATCTTTGCTGGACTTTATTTTTTATTTTTAACTTGGTGCCAAAACATCATGCAGATTTATTGTTATCACCATCAATATGTGGATACGGTACTAAGTTGTCTATTTACTCTTCCAGCAGACAGCGCAACATTAGCATTCATTTGGAGTCACGGTTGCAGTCACCTAATGAATGAAGTGTAAGTAAATATTAACTCTCCGTTTAGCAATGATCTCCACCAACTCCTGAGGGAAATATCTGTCTCTTTATCGACAAAACGCTTCATTACAATGGCCCTAGAAAATTTTTAGTCAAGTAAACAATCAACAAACTTCCACGAGGTTTCTAAAGTTAATTTATAAAATGTAAGATTGTTTTATTTATTTAATACCAAATAAACTTTTTCTTCTAAAATGTTGAAAAAGCTGAAAATACACATTTTAAATGTCAACAAAAAATTCAAACCCTCAAACTATGTGTGTGAACTTCACAGTAATAAATGCTATCTGTCCACTATAAATTACCTTGAAACTGCTATAAAAGTAATAAATCCAGCTATGGATTTTCTGAAGTCAGAATCTGACAAGCTCTTCAGCTGCAGGTTTGCTTTACAAAACGAGCTAGCAAAAACGAGCTGTGGAGAATACAAACCATGCAAACACCATCAGCTTGACCATAATGTCTTGTACTAATATCTGAAACTCAACACGTGATATGTGAAACTCTACTGTGCATTAATGTGACTGTAAATAGCTGAAATAGCAGGAAAATTTAGTTTTAATGTTGTAATATGAGAAGTTAAAGGAAGTGACCTCTTGCATTTTACTGTAAAAATCTCTTGTATTAAAGTCTTCATCAGCTGTCAGTACATAAGTTATTCCTCCCACATTGCCTTTGCACATACCATCTCTCCAATTATTTTCTCACCACTGATGTTGGTCAGAGGAATTTATACAGGAGATCTGTAATGGAAAAGGACACTGACACGCCTCCCCACACACGAGTCGATGTGATTAAGGTCAAAATGTTTTAACATTACCGACCTGTTGATATGAGGGCTGCAAAGTACTCCCTGTCAGATTGCTGCTGGAATGCTGAGAGAAAACTGTAATGAGGCCTGTGAGAGACGCCAAGTGGTTGGAAACCGAAGCATACCTGCTGCTGGCTGGGATACACGGCAGCCTGGTGAGCCAGGCTTTGGATTACTGGCTTTTCAGAGAGAAAATAAGACGGATTTAAAGTTTACTGGATACCAGATGTTTAAGTTTGATTCTATCTTTGTAACACGTATGTCTCTGTTTGATCAAAAATATGTTTTATAAATAAATACCTTTAGCGCTTTACAAGGCAACTCATTCACCCATTCACACACACGCTCACACACCAATGGCTACAGAGCTGCTATGTAAGGCGCTAGCCACCACTGGGAGCAACTTAGAGTTCAGTGTCTTGCCCAAGGACACTTCGACATGTGGACAGGAGGAGCTGGGGATCGAACCCTCAACCTTATGATTCACAAATAGAAAAAGAAATACCAGTTTGATAACTGTAAAGTACTATAATAGATGGAGACATGAAACGCTGACAATATAAGCAGAAATTCAAGCCCACTAATCTTTAAAAATGTTGTGTTTGACTTCATCCTGTTGTTGGTTGTATTTGCTGATTGCTGATACTGGTTTTCAGAGAAGTTTAAATAAGTTTCTTGGTGAAAGCTTTGATCCTGTATTTTAGTCTGACTCAAAAATGCTCTGTATCAGCTGTAATCAGAACGGGCTGTTTCCAGTGCCTGTTGCTTTAATTCGCTCCTCTCCGTTGCTCTGCCCTGATGTAAGGACGCCTTACATCAGGGCAGTAACCAGGAAACCAGTGCAACGTGAGGAATCAAAACAAGGATGAATCCACTCCACTGTGAAGCTGGCAACCTGTGTAACCAAAAGTTTTGGCTGCACTCATGGCGGCCAAACTTCTGTTGTAACAGAGAAATCCAAGAAGGCGGATCCAACACTTCTGACGCTGTGGGAGACCACGTGGGAGACTCCGAAGGGATCGGCTAATGCAGCGTCTGAGCTACTATTACGTCACAGTAGTGCAGAATCCAGAACGGCTCATTTTACCCCAGGTATTGCTCTTCAAGCAGCTCACGCAACAATGAGATGGTTTGAAAATCTCACAGTCAGTGGACTTGGATGTCTATTTAGTGTTTTTATCACATTGTAGAAACTTGTTATTCTGACTAAACCATGGAGACTATGTCTGCTTGTGGCCACAAATGTTTGCATGACATGTATTGATGACACAGTGTGCTGATTGACAGATTGATTGTGATGATTCCGACCAATAAGATTTTAGTACCTGCTAGTACCTGGCTGGCTCCTTTTTTTGGAACCTCAGGAGAGGAGGTACTAAAAAGGTTGTACCAGGTACCAAGTTCAGGTACTTGTTGCTAATGGAAAAGTGTCACAAACCGAGTATAGTCGAGTAGGTACCATGTAGTGGAAAAGTGCTAACAGAAATTTATTCAGTAGTATTTTCCATAATGTTGCTAACAAACAAGCAAAAAAAAATGCAAGTGAAAACATCACCTCCTTAGTGAAGAAATAGCCCTAAATATACAGCTGGAGCCATGAAGAAGTATCTTTAGTGACAAGAAGAAGGAGGGGTTCTGCAAACAGATGTTAGGCCCCTACAGGGAACTGATTTCAGCACCCTCAAATCAGTCTGGGATCACATTCAGAGACAGAAGCAACTGACACAGCCTAAATCCAAGATGCTTAGAGTGACACATCTGCCAAGTTAATGAAAAAAAAAAAAAAAAAACTGTACATAAGTGTCCTTCCATCAATTTACTACATTAGCTTATGCTTCGACGGTCGTGAAGAGGCTGCAGTCTAACTCAGCTGGCACTGGATGGTACATGGCTGACACATGGAGACAGGCGACCATTCATGCTTACATTCACACCTTCAGGGAATTTATAGTCACCAATTAACCTAAAGTATGTGTTTGGGAAGTGTGGGAGGAAATCAGAGCACCTGGTGATACCCACGCAAACACATCCACACTGCACAGATTCAAACACAAGCTACAGTAAGATTTGGGCTACACTTATCATTTGCATTTTATGTCGCGCAATACAGAAAACTGCCACATGGAGAAGATATGGTAAAGTTATAATGGTGATGCCATATCCTGGACCTTCCCTGTGGTATAATTAGGTGGTAGCTGGTGGTAATTATAAGTAACCAAACAGACAAAGGATGAATCAGTCCTAACTTGCTTTCATTCCAGAGAACATCATTTTTCATTAGTACATTGACAAAGGGACCAGTCATAATGTTAAATTGAGCACACAGCTGAAACATCTCAGAATCCATTTTAACCTGAAATTGTCTGTCGGAAAACATCATAAAAAATTTGGTGAATCATTTCAAAACATCTACAATCACTGATATATTGCTTTGCGGAAACTTTAATTGTCTGATTGGCAGAAGTGACTACTCGAGTGGCTTAAATATAGCTTGATGTGCTCGGGGAAAAGGGAACAGGGCCTGTCTGATGGAAACATCAAAAAGAAATACAGGAACCAATTCTCTTGCCTTATTTCCCTTTCAAAATGACGCTCCAGGAATCAAATATTCTGGTCATTCAGCCAACACAAAGCTACAACAAAAAGACCTTGTTTCAGAACGCCAAGTTGAGCACAGTGCATAAATTCTTGACTTATATGGTAATAACTTTTGCTCAAGCAGAATCAGTGTTAGATACAGCACAGCATAGACTCCCAGCAAAAACCTACAGGTGGACCCTGAGTTTAGAATATTTTACCACAGATGTTTGCTCAAGGTTATGAATGAACTTCAGCTTTCAGTCTGGAAGCTGGGGTTGGCTAATCGTACCTCAAACTAGGGATGGGACTCGATTAAAAAAAATAATCTTATTAATTAGAGGCTTTGCAATTAATTATTCTTGATTAATTGCATTTTAATCACATAAAAGTATTTGCTCCAAAATGCAACATACACATAAATGTATTTTAGTGGACAACTGAATCAAATAATAGGCACAGACATGAATATTGAAAACGTAGCTCTTTTAATGTCTGGAAAAATGCATTTCATTGAATTTCAATTCAAGACAGTAGAAAAATAAACAGAGACAGGGACAGAAACAGAGAAATTAAAGCTGCAGGGCCCCTGCAAAGCGCCGCGGATGCAGACGATCGCTGCCTCTCAGACCACCCCACCAACCAAGTGCAGCGTGGGCTTTGTTTCTGTCGTGCAGGCAGGACAGAACGTAACTGCAGTCACTGCCTAAATGTGGAAATCAGGTATTGAATTAAGTTCATTCATGTGCTCCACACATAAAAGTAAAAAACAACATTCCCATATGTGTTTCCAAGCACAGACGTCATGACCTTTGGCCCCTGTAACCTGTGACCTCTGCCTGTCATCCTGCTTTACTGTGTCTGTACACAGTGAGCTGCACTGCTCTGTGCAGCTTATTCTGTGATGCAATCCAATGAAGAAAGCAGCCAAACCCACACCTGTTTGAGCTTCGACTGGTCCAACATAGTTTTACCTACAAACTTCATTAAAGTTTTAAAAGAGTCACAAGACCTGTAAGTCTGATCTATGATCTTCAAGTCTTGTATTTACATGTTTTTTCTATCTCGTAGCGTTTTTGAGTTCTGACAGTTTTAGTTTGAGAGTGTTCTCAGCCATTTCTCAGCGTTTACAATGTGTGTGTATTGGGGACTACTCTCCCACTCTGAGTGAGGTCACATGACCTGCAGTGCAGAGAGAGCAGAGGGTGGAGAAGGAAGAGAAAGATTTTTAGAAAACCTCCTGGAAAGTACCATAAAGTTGATCAAATGTCTTTTTTTCGTGCTCTTTCATTCGGCATAGGTTAGAAAGCTGTCAGACTTATACTTTAGACTGTGGAGGGCTCAGAGTGACAGCAGTGCCTTTTTTCCCCATTCATTTCTATGGGGCTGAAGAGGAGGACACAGAGGAGCACTCCAACTTT
>OOFC01000396.1:8600-18601 GCA_900323345.1 Pseudochromis fuscus
CGTCTCCATGTGGACACAAGACTCTACCGTTTACACTGAAACCTGTCTCCATGTGGACACAAGACTGTACCGTTTACACTGAAACCTGTCTCCATGTGGACACAAGACTCTACCGTTTACACTGAAACCTGTCTCCATGTGGACACAAGACTCTACCGTTTACACTGAAACCCGTCTCCGTGTGGACAGGGTCTAATTTTGCCTTTTGGAGTTTAAATTGTTAATGACATAACCAGTACCTGTTGTATCTATAATCTCATGACACTGAGCTGAAAAACTGCATGTGTCAGTGGAGTAAAAGCAACATATCATGTAATACCACTGGCAAATCACTCAAACAGGAAAAGAAACTGGCCACTTTTCATGACATTTGCCTCATGCTGACTGACGCTTCATAACTCTCAGTTTGATCCAACACCTGAAACCGAATCTGAACCTTGTTATTAAGCTGAATGCAGCACAGTATATCCGAGTGTTTCTCGTCAATCACAGAGACACGAGCTTGTGTTTTGTTGCTCTAATCAGTTTAACTCTGATAACACTTTTTACTTTTCCAACACTGCTACTTTCTATTAAACTATAAACCTGCATCCTCCTGAAATGTAAAATTAAAAACAAGCCTGTGGGTCATTGGTTTAACTGTGCACATTCAGCACTGCTTTCACAGACAGTGCACATTACACTGTAAATATATCACTCTAAAAAATATCAGGTTGTTTCAATACCTGGTGCCTTGAAATTTGAACTGAACTGTGACGGATGGATGGACTTGACCTTTAATTTTCTTTTGCCAAATTATCATAGTTTGTACTAAACTGATTCAGAATCATCACTAATTGTGTTTTAACGGCGATCAACCAAAGATGTGGTTCAGTCCAAATATATACAAAGTCTACCTCATAAATAATACACGTGCACATGCAGATACCATGATTCACTCTTGCAACTGGACGGCGCTGCCCTGTCTTCCTGTAAAAAAATGACTTATGTGCTTTGACTTTGGCACAAACAAGGTTTTTGAGTTGCAAATAATATCTGGAGACTGGAGACATGACTTGGACTTGATTCAAAATTGTTATAAATATAGCCAGATCCAGTTGGCTTGCAGTCATTGATTTTGAGTATAAACAAATCAGCATGATATGATTTCAAGTCATTTTACAAAAATAGGTGAAGTACTGCAGAGCTGTAACACACAAGGCAAGAAACAAATGAGAGTCAGTGGAAACCAGTAAATATTTACACTATGCAACTTTAACACTGATCTTTAAATGAAAGATCAGTTCTACTTCCCCCGAGCTGTGTGCAGTGTGCTGCTACATCCAAATTACATTCAACCCCGCTGGCAGAAAGCCCATCTTAACACCCCGGTGTAGGAGTTAATTCCCATTGATAATGCCATGGATGCAAAGGGATGATGTGAAGCAAACAAAGCACCTTTGGAGAGAAGCTCGATTACTCAGCCTGGCAGGGCCCCCGCCACAGACAACCTCTCCAGTCTGCATGCCAAAGTTTGACCCCCCCCCCAGTTTGAAAATCAGGCTGACAGGCCAGAGTGTCCCAAAGTAAAATGACTCACTCCAACTGACTTCAACTACAAAGACAAACAGCCAGGAGATTTGAGGAGGGGAGCACAAACACGACTTCCACTTTGTCCAGATAAAGGCGGAGACAGTGAGTCAGAGGTGGTACCGCACCACGCCGACATTTCTGTGTAAAGCCAAATGCGACTCTGCAGTGAAGCTGAACTGCAGCATGAAGGAGGAGGTAATGTAGAGATTAAAACATACAACCTCACATGATTTAAAAAAAACTTTAAAACAGACTCTTACCTCCAGAGTGGGGGGGCGGGCCACACAGCAAGACCACTCCTTGACCTTCACGAACCCTCACCGGACTCCTTCTCTGGGTCTTGAAATTCTCCAGGTCTGTTTACCACAACACAAAAGCAATAAAGCAAAAATAATCATTTCATTCCTCACAAAAGCCATAAGCACACAGCACGCAAACACAACCAGACCCGTTGTTTAGAGAGCAAAAAATAAATAAATTACAAGTCATATCTGTGGTTGCTCAATAATTTCATTTCTAGTTAGAGAGCAGATACTGACCGGAGTCTGAGCAACGCGATGCAGAACTTTTGCATATTTGCAATGAAGCGCTAATGGCACGTTTGCATAAATGCAGACACGGTGCTGTAAAAGTCCTAAACACTTCTGACTGGAGCAGAAAGCAATTCCTCAAGTATAAGTCACACATGAGTGAATTTAATTGGAACAGTGTATTGTTATCACTTTCTGTGTTTCATCCAGTGCACACAGACCAGCAACAATTAAATGACTAAGACTGAAACATCATTTGTATGGAGACCGATTACTTGTTGACAACCTGCTGAGAGAAAGCAAATAGAGACAGCAATCCTTGAACACTTTGCTGTTTCTTGCCTGCTGTGGCTCTTGGAGATATCGCAGGCAGCACAGCCAAATATGCGGCTGCCATATAATGACATAATCAAGACTGCATTCAAAAGCAGGGAGAAAGAATGCAAAACTGACACCTCCTGTGTACGAGCACAGCAGGATGAGCCTCTGCATAATAAATACAGTACGTGATCTTTGCAGACCTTGCGAGCAATTGAAAATAGCATTCAGCCGAGCAGCGCTGTATTATCCACACTGAAAGCAGCTTTTCTTCTCCTGGTTTTTTTGTTCACAAATGATTGAGTGAAAAAGCTCCTGTATGACTTCACAAATTAATTAGAAGATCATTAAGTTCTTTTCATATTTGGTGCAGACAGACTGATTATGTGGCTGCTTCAGTGGCCAAATCCACGACTGAGCCACGGTAACAATCACATAAAGCCTCCCCCATACATGAGTAGACTCAACCCATTCAGGTCCCCCCGGATTAGCCAGACATCTATAGATCCTGCATTAGATGTCCCGAAGCTTTTACATGAATGTGAGAAATTTAATTAATCTTTTCTTTTTAGGCAGTGCACATGTTGGTGGAGGCAATCATTCTCAGCCCTTTGGTAATCATGTAATGTCATGCTTAGCTTCAGATAACATTGATGTGTTGGTGACATTAATTGGTGTAAAAATCAAAAACACAAGAATTAAAAATGAAAATCTAATGAATCTGTTTGTTTTCTAAATTTCAAAGAACTGAGCTGAGCTTTGAAACATCACAACATCCAATAGTCCTTAATAGCCTTTGCTCGCAGATATTAGCAAACCAGTATTAGAAACCCAAAGAGGCAGAGAGGAAATCAACTTTAATAATCCAAACACAAGTATCATCATTTTTCCTTAAATAGGATTTATACTTCTCAGCAGATTAAAACAGGGCAGGTCTGCAGCCGTGCTGTAGCTGTATGAGGCTGCACTGTGAGATGCATGGGATCATGTTTAGCAGGATGACCAGTGTTTACAATGTTCACCGTGTTGGTTTAACATGCAAACATTTGCTCATTGGCACTAAACACATAGTATCTGTGAGGCTGAAAGCCATTAGTTTTCTAAATATTTGGCAGAGGGATGTGCCAAATGTTACAACTTATTTTACAGAGGACATGGATTTCTGTCCCGGATGGAAATTCAAACATGTCGTGACTGAATAAGAAAAGTTTAGTTATTGATTAAAATGTAAAAAACTATTCTTAGTTTTCCTGTAGTAGCATAGACTGTATAATATAAAAGATGGATGTAGCCACCAGGTCTCAGAAGAGAGGTCAATGTCTAAGTACAAAAAGGTGCAATACCACTGATGGCCACTAGATGCTGGCCCAAATAACTTCATACTCAGTGAATATGTTTTTCCACAAGTCACTCTGATGTCATCTGAGTCAACTCTAATTATTAGTGATCTGTTGAATATCATTTTATCAATAAGTAGATGGTTTAGTTAAATGTTAGGAGGGTGCTTAGTTTGATTGACAGGTCGGGTCTCCAATGATTTACAAGTAGTTTGGAGGCTCATTCACTGGTGAACTCAAGTCTCATGCACACTGGGCAGTGGCCTCGGGTTCAAGGGTCAGACCCGCCTCCTCACTCCTCCCTTCATATCCAAATATGGTCATGTCTTGTTCCAAAAAACACAACACAGCCACATTCAGATGCCAAAATCCAGGCTTCAAAATACATCCACAAACTAATGGGAGACGTCACGGTGACTACTTCCATCTCTTACGTGCAGTCTATGAGTAGCAGAGACCCCTGAGTACTAGGACCCTGAAAATGAAGCAGCTAAATGGAACTAATTTTATGAATTACATCTGTTCTTTTCCTACTGGGACAGTCGCTGAGATATTTCACTAGGACCCAATGTGATGGACCAACAGACCGAGTGACATGATCATCCTTTAAAACCAGGCCTCTTTTTTTATCTACCTCTACACTCCTCCGTGGTGAGGAGGAGAGTAACCAGCTACCTGATAACATATTAAACCACAGCCACTGTGGCAGGGCCACCAGCTGCTGAAGTGGACAGTGCCAGCAGCTGCTTTTGCAAAAAATTATTCTGCATATTGTTAAAGATAAGAAATAATCTACAGTAGGCTGTGTGCAGAAAACAACCAATAGGATGAGAGTATTTCCTGCACCATGAATATATTTAAACCTGTCATTAGCATGGCTTTAGGAGGCTGCTCCTGCTTCTTGATTTTACATCATTTGGAAAAATATCAGCAAGTACTGGTTTTATTAACCAAACATAATGAAAAAATATAAGGACAAAGGATATTATTTTTTAGAAAATGATATTTTATGGAAAACATGTGTTTACCTCATGGTATTAGAGTAGAGCGGTTAACCCCTGTACTTAGGGGATTTTCTAAATACTGAATATATAATGTTTTCAGATAAATATTCAGATAAATTAAATAAAGAGGATTTGCTTTTTAAGTCAAGGTAAATTTGTTTTATTCTTAAAGTTCTATCATTCATTTAATTAAACTGACTTAATGTATCTGAGACAGTAATGACGTGTTCAGCACAAAAAGAAAGTAGAAAATAATTATTTTGTAAAAGTCTCTTGAAGTTCTACATCTTAAGTTGTATGTAGATGATTGTTTCTTGGACTTCAACAACTTCATATTAGAAAAGTTTATTTTCAGTCAAGAAAAAAAAACATAGCTACTTGTATATAACACAATCACTACATACAACTCTCCTTACTTCCTGTTTCTCACTTTGTGTCCCACAATAGCATCTAAACATCAGTCTGTGGTCGCTGTGAGGACGTCCTGGTTGGGTTTGGAAAAGGGATGTTGAATAAAATATTTTACCCTACTTACTTACTGTCCCTGCTGTCATGAGGCACAGAGAACAACACAGAGGATCAGATTTAGCCAACGTGTCGACTCACATATTTGAAAATATCAGAGTTGCTCAACTCACACTGAGAGTGAAGAGCTCCTGATCAATATTCCTTTGGTGTATTGTGGGGCGTAAATGAGCTAGACACACTAAAAGCCAACAACGCCTGACAACCCAAGCTGTTTGGCACCACGTGGATCATCTTATCAAGCCTATCACAGTTCTGCACCTCCATGTGCTTCTCCATGGCAGGGTTCAGGCTATTTTGAGTGCTTTCAGATCCATGAAATTGGATGTGAATTTGCATTTTTGGGCTAGCTCGTCCAATGTGACCCATTATAATGAACGACAAAGAAAAAAATGAAGCTATTCTTTTGCAATGTGAGCTCGAGGACAATTTGTAATGTGGTTACATTTGTCACCTAACCAATGAACAAAAGGCATAAAGAGTTTTTAAAACTTTCCAGAAGTGCCTTTGTTTGAAGTTGTCTCGCTGTGGTGTGATTTTCCTTCACGAAGCTTCTGCCTTTTAATCAAAACGGGTTATTTTGTATTTATGATTTTTGAAAAATGAACCCTTTAGGTTTTTACGCCACAATCAAACAACATCAACAAACAATGGTTAATATTAAATACGACAGAAAACAGTAATCATCTCCATCACTACTTTCCATCTCACATTGGGTGAATAGTGATCATCAAATAATGTTGAAAAGAATTTCATCAGTTTAATGTTTTGTTATGACGCAGAAACTTCTGGTGGATGGAGATTAAACGCCTGAGTATAATCAAATCCCATCACAAAACAAAATGATAGAGGTGAGATGCACCGGCATCACATAATTAAGCGTTCTGCTGAAATGATTATGGATCTCTCCTCGTGCTATTGTGTTATCTGTGTTTGTATTTATGTGTGTACTTGAAAGGGACTACACAAATACAGAACTACTACCAATAAAAAGATTATTATGATCAGAGTAATTATGTTGACACCAAGCTGTGACAATTTCTATGCTTGGCCATTTCTCAAAGCATTTATGTACTTTTCAGAGCTTTCAGCAGTAAATAAAGTTACTGAGTGGGAAGTAAATACTCTTTACTCTCACTCATCGCAAAGTAAAGCTGTGTAAATGTAACTACTGAATAAAGTGCTGACGAGAACACGACTGTTCTCTATCTCAACAGGCTTAACTTTCACCTGAGTCAATAAAAATAATAAAGTCCACAGAGCTGATGAAAAAAGACATAGTAACCTTCAGGTAAATACACAAATGAGGCAGTGAGGAAATGATGTTATCTGCAATTACAAGACTGCTTTTAATGAGAAATCATGGTCACTAAGATACATGGGAGCTACATCCTGCCTTGCTAACATAAATACATCCATTTCACCCCTCATTTAACACTGGGCTCCTCTTGTGGCTCTAAAAGGCAGCACAGGATGTCAGCACCCACCAAGTTCCTAGTTTGGGACGAGCATGCACTGCACTCGACTGCAGGCCCTGCAATCTGTTGTATAACGTGGCATCAGAGAAAATCCTTTCACTTACACCAAAAAAAAAAAATCCCCGGGGTATTAGGAAACTCAATCTGGCTCGATAACCAACTAGATTATTCCTTCCAGCATTCCCAGCAGGCGAGTACAACCTTTTAAACATGTAAGTGTGTATTGTCAACAGGATCAAGAACCTTTCTACTTTTAGAGGTTTAAGCCCGTACCAGATGGTAACAGGAAACTGTCACAGCATCCATCTTTCAGAGGATTAAAAATGTGCGCTAACTTAATTCTTACACAGCCACTACTCATCCACGCACATACAAACTTGATGATATGGCACATCATTAGACAGTGCTAATCTAAGACTGTGATCTTGTTCTTCATCAGCAAGGACTTCAATGAATAAATTGCCAATTATAGATTACATTGTTAGAGAAGGTGCAATGATGTTTTTTTAATAATAGGAATACTTTAATCACTGTTCTGCTTTTGTTTTCACCCGCGGTGCCTGAAAGCAGCTGCTTTTAAGCTACCACACCTGATAAGATTACCAGCTAAGCATTATTGTACAGCCTTGTAGTCTCTTCATTAATGGATTCTCGCCTTGGTCTTTGTCTCGCGGAGTTATTGCGAGACTAAGACAGGTGCAAGCCCCTTGGTGTTTGAAAAAGCATATTGAGCTACTCTGAGTCAGACTCTGTTACAAATGACAGGATACCGACTCTCATAACAGACCGCTCTTCCATGAATTACTCCCTTGACCCGAGACCCGCTCAATCACACGGCACACTTAATTAAGTTAAACCAAGAGCAATAAATAAGATGTATGACACATCAGGACTGATGCTTGTTCTCATCCGTTGACAAAAGCGGCAGGTCTCCGGTCAGGCCCGGGCGATGGATGAGACCAATCACAATGACATACAGTTGGGGTCAGGTCTCAGAAATTGATGGGAAATGTGAATATGATCAACAGCCCACTGGCAACTCAGGACACAGATTTGCTCTATATGCCGAAGATTTAATGCTGCTTTGTGACAAAGAAGCACCAAATAGTGGCGAGATGGATATCTCTGGCGCTCTCCCGCCAAGGATCATCGCTGCGTCTGCTGTGGCAGAGAAACAGACATCAGAATTCAATCTCGCCGCGCCATCTGTTCACAGATACAGGCCTGTCATTTGATATGGGCTGCCCATCAAGAGTGGAGGCCTCAAGTTCACCTTGCCATCAGAGATGCCTTAGACTCTGGTCTTATAAAATGTGATGGATGAAGGCTGTAAAGCATTAACTATACGGGACCTGCCAAGGCCCACCACACAATCAGGCGGTCTTCATCACAGGGGTGTGAGGAGTTTAGATCCACCGAGCAGAGTAAACACCAGCGCTGCAGCTTTAATCAGGGTTAAAGGATAAAAACACAACATGACAGAAACACGGCCACTTAATTTGTCTTGTCCTATTAATAATTTGAACAGTAGTAGCAGACCACTGTGAGAGTTGTTTTTTTTGTTAAAGATCTGACAACAAACAATCTCTCAGTGATCCACAGTCACTGATGTTTAATGAAACTCTTACTGTTACACAAAGGCAAATAAAAGCTGAAGTGAACAGAAGTTGAACTGAGATGAACTGAACTTAAGTGAAGTGCAACAATAAAACAGAGGAGATGAAAAAAAGAAATCGACAAATTTAAGAGTGTCAGTTTTGCTTATTAAGATGTTTTTTTAATGACTAATAAAAATAGAAGTGTCTTAAAATAACAGATTTCTTGACAGAGCACTACACTGAGTTTATAGCAGCTCCATACTAAACACTTTTCATTTTCAAACTTGCCATCTTCGGATTTAACCATCACTTGAAGAATATTTGCACTAGATTTCATGCAGCTCATGCAAAACAAACATTTGTGTCTGAAGAGGTTGGAGTTCCTCTGTAAATATGAACTGAACTTACACGCAACATGGAGACTGGCCTCTCTGCTGACAATGGTGCCAAAAGAGTTGGATGCCAGGCACTGATAGATGCCAACATCTTCCTCTTTGTTCAGATGGCTGATGTGCAGGTTTCCGCCCATGAGAGAGTAATGTGTCCCCGGTCTGGGCAGGATGAACGAGTCATTAAGCTTCCACCTGTGAATGTGAGCACGAGACACACGACACACATGAAGTCACCACGCCCTCAGGAGGAGACGTGTGTGTGTTGATGTGCAGCCACACGTCATGTAAAACAGAAACACCAACAAACTCTGCAGAACATGAAGAGAAATATACGACTGACTGATACACGCTGCAGGAAAACTTCAACTCAAATTAGAGGCAGTGTACATACAATGCAACATATGCTTTATAATCAGAGTTTTATATTTATTTCATTTTATTATGGCATATACTTATTCCACATGTACAGAATTTATTATTAATTGTTCAAAATTATGAGCATTTATTTTTATTATTACATTTTGCCATATTGATTGGGGTTTTTTTTTATTTAATTTGTATTGTTTACTTTACATCACGTCCAAAAAATCTTGCTCAGTTAGCGATGCAGCACATAACCTTCTGAAATATTTTGAAGACTATTATTGGTACATGATTAAAAAATGACTGAGCTCTTACATTTTATTTTGCAGCATGTTTCCTAAATGTACCAAGATATTTAAAGTTCATCTGAAATAAAAAAAACAAAAAACTTTTAAGTGCACATCAATACTCTGTGTGCTTTTACTTTTGTGTTGAAGATCAAATACACACACTACAGGTTAAAAGTTTGGACACACCTTCTCATTCAATGTTTTTTCTTTATTTTAATGACTATTTACATTGTAGATTTTCACTGAAGGCATCAAAACTATGAATGAACACACGTGGAGTTATGTACTTAACTAAAAAAGGTGAAATAACTGAAAACATGTTTTATATTCTAGTTTCTTCAAAATAGCCACCGTTTGGTCTGATTACTACTTTGCAAACTCTTTGCATTTTCTCCATGAACTTCAAGAGGTCATCACCTGAAATGGTTTCCACTTCACAGCTGTGACTTATCAGGGTTAATTAGTGGAATTTCTTGCTTTATCAATGGGGTTGGGACCATCAGTTGTGTTGTGCAGAAGTCAGGTTAAACCCTATTGGACAACTGTTAAAATACATATTATGGCAAAAACCAATCAGTTAACTAAAGAAAAACG
>OOFC01000396.1:18621-31121 GCA_900323345.1 Pseudochromis fuscus
AGATGGGGATAAGGAACAAATGATTAGATTTTGGAAGTGATCCGGATCACCGTCTGGATCCAGGAATTTTTTGAAGGATTCTTTAACATTGGGAGATATATGGACCATATGTGACATTTATGCATATGACTCCACCAAAAATGGTCAAGACACTTTGAAAAAAAATACAGGACAAGTTTCTAACATGGTCTACAATATATCAAAGATTGATCTGGATAAAGGAATAATTTCAGATAATATGATCCAGAATATGAAAAAATCTATCTTTGAAACTTGCATCATAAAAAAACAAATGAAGCTAGAAACATGCAACAGACATCTTTAAACAGCCACGACGCTGTGGAGCTGATATTGATATAAATAAACACAAGACTAATACTAGTAATATCTTTGGTGGAAGTCACAATATGAAGGAGATGTTGTGGTGGTGGAGGTCTGCGCTCTCCCAGTGCTTTTCTAGTTTTACATTGATTAGCCGAGGAAGTCTCACTCAGATGGAAAACCTCGTTAAGTAGATGCTAGGCTTCAAAAAGAGGCAGATTTAGGGGCGTGGTTAGTTTGATTGACAGGTGTGTTATCTGAGCTCTCCAGTCTCATACATACACTACAGGCTAAAAGTTTGGACACACCTTCTCATTCAATGTGTTTTCTTTATTTTAATGACTATTTACATTGTAGATTTTCACTGAAGGCATCAAAACTATGAATGAACACATGTGGAGTTATGTACTGAACTAAAAAAGGTGAAATAACTGAAAGCATGTTTTATATTCTAGTTTCTTCACACAGCCTCCGTTTGGTCTGATTACTACTTTGCTTACTCTTGTCATTGTCTCCATGAATGTTTCCACTTCACAGCTGTGACTGATCAGGTTCATTAGTGGAGTTTCTTGCTTTATCAATGGGGTTGGGACCATCAGTTGTGTTGTGCAGAAGTCGGGTTAAGCTCTATTGGACAACTGTTAAAATACATATTATGGCAAGAACCAATCAGCGAAAAACAAGTGGCCATCATTACTTTACTTTACTCTACAATGTAGATAGTCATGAAAAGTCATGGCCTGTACTGTATTTGACAGTGACCTTGGGTTCAAGGGTCAGACCCGCCTCCTCACTCCTTTAACCAGGAAGTGACATTCAGATAGAAAACCTCATTTACAAGAGAGGCCTCACTGAGGTGGCATCCAATCATAGCATCAGTAAATAACAACAAATTAAACAAACAACATACAATAAGCACATTTCTCTATCACCACCTTCTTTATCATGCCTTTAAATCCACAAATACATCCCCGTGCATCAAATTTACATCTATATTTGTGACTGTATTTGTGAATTATTCCACATCTAATGCAAAATAGGAAAATGTAGCTTCCCCCCCAATGATTTTGAAGTAGTAGATAGATTTTGATGAAGTTATTTTCAAACAGAAATTATGAAGATTTTCCAATCCCAGCTTCTCCAATGTGACAGCGTCTCTGTTTTATGTAGCTCCAAATGAAACATGCAAGACGTTTTGTGCGTGACATGACAGAACAACAGACAAACCAAATTACCAATTGCAATAATAAAACCTCAGGCAGTGCACATATTTATTTAAACAGTAACATTGTGAAACATCCAGAGATTTGTGCACATCAAAGACATTTTTTTTTCCTCCCCCTGGAGCTTTTATTCAATATTTCATGTTGAAACTCACAAATAAGACATCGCAATAAAACAACAGTTTCTCCCTCTTGGCGCAGGTTGTGCACGACAGCAGTGGGATGTTGACCCAAATTATTCCCATGAAAAGGTCAAGGCTGTTAAAAGGAAGAGGAAAAAGGGCCTGGATTTAAAATAGTCTCTGACACTTTGTGTGTAGTTGGCGTCTGTGTCCATTCAAGCCTCTTTTTTCTCTCTTCACGCTCCTGGGAACAGAAGGTGTGAAGTATTTTCATGTATAGTTTTCAGTGGAGCCATGTGGCTTTAAATGTAAGCTGTTGAATTGTTTGCACACACACACAAAAAGAAGAAGACCTGAGCTATAAATACACCTCAGTCTGCTGCTTTCATCTCCTGTTGAGGACCTCGGAGGACTCTGTGTGTCTGGGGCTCCTGGTTCAATCCCAACCAAATCTCACAGACACGTGAATGTGTCTCCGGCTTCCTGAGAGGTTGGCTCTGCCTTTCTGAAGATGCAGGGTGACTCAGGCAGCAGACATAGATGTTCTCGTTAAAAGGAGAGACTAACGCTCCTATTCCCGCGACATCATCATCCCACACGAGTGGAGCTCCACGGTGTGCGATGTGATGCTCAGTCCTGCACAGTAGCAGCTACAGGAGGCGTGCTTTATTCCTGCCACAGGAGGCACAGGAGGAGGAGGAGGAGGAGGAGGACCGGAGCAGCGGCCAGCAGGCTTTTTCTTTTACCGGGCACTGGTGGACACACCGTGAAAGAGAGCGCTTATTTTCGGGGGTGCTGCGCCCCCCACCTCCCACCCCTCCACAGCGATGGCATCCACGGATCGATCAACGGGAGCGCGTGAGTTACCCCTCTTATTTACACGAGCCTTGTCTTTCATGTGACGGACACAGTGTGAGATACAGAACAAACTGTGTAGCGCACCACAGCCATGTTTTCAGTCACCGCACCAGCAGCACAGCCTCGTTTTCAAACGGGCTGGAAAAACAAAACAAAAAAACAACAGAGGATGTTAAATCAGAAAAAAAAAATCATCATCTTCTTCTTCTGTGTTTATTTTCCGCACGCGCAATTTATTTGCAGTGACCACAGCTGATGCAAACATCCTCCTTAAAGGAGACGCGCGTGCAACATCAGCACCACACAGAGCGATGCCCTGGCCGCAGGCAACCTTCAACTTCAGCTCCGTGCTGATGGGAAGCGGTCAGCGAAAGTAGACTACATCTGTCGGCTGCTTGTTCTCCAGCCTGCTGCTATGTCAAGAGAGTTACAGGAAAATAAACAGTATACAGACATCCCAGCTGGACTTGCGCTGCATATTACTGTCTCCAAATATCAATTAAATCATAATAACAGCCGAGGTGGAGCAGTAATAGTAAACCTGGGAGTCTGTGCAGCACAAACTATCCTCTGAAGACTTTTGGGTCCAAATTTCTTGCACTTCTTAATGGTGAGCATCCTGGTAGTGAAGGAGGTTTGGGTGTTCTCGCTGCTGGAGGAACATTGTGTGCAGCAGTTTTTTCTTTGCTTGGAAATACAAACACTGTGCAACGGGCTAAGTGCAGACAAATGAGAGAGGAAGAGGAAAAACACCATTTGCCATTTTCTCCTATAATAGCAGTACTTGTTTGTGGATGCAGGTTGTTGAGAGTTTTCACGGGAAAACCATCGAGAATAAACTCACAGTTGAATAATTGATTGTAAAATAGCTCCGTATTATATTTAATCCAGTTTGTTTGGCTGGATCGGTCTTTTAAACATATCCAGATATTTGACTTGTTAAGTGAAAGCTTTGACCTGCTGGTGGCGCTGGATGGAGCAGCAGATCACATTTGTCAATAGTTTAAAGTGCACCGATGTGCAGCAAGAATAACAAAACAGTTTAATGAGGATATTTCTTGCTGAAAATCAGTGGATGTGTTGAAAACAGGTGGAAAACTAACATTTAAATCCTGAATATTTCTTCCCGAGTCCTTGCTTCACATCCTCAGACAGTCCAGATAATTAGTGTCCGTCACTCACCGTCACAGGGGTCAGCAGGTCAACACTTCAGCCTGACCTCGCTGCTCCTCAGACGTCACTCCATCACCACCACACCACACTCCCAGGGTGTCCCGTGTATGGAGCTAATTGAAGGAAGTGAATCCTAACTTTACCTGCTAATCACCCATCACACAGCCGCCGCACCGCTGGATGCTCTCTCATGGGTCCGGGTTTGTTTTGCTGTTTTTCTGCCCTCGTTAATCATGGATGTTTTGTTTTTTTTTCCCTCCACACTTTTAAATTGGATCTCCTCCGTGCTTGAAGCTGTTGTATAATACTTTGTTATGTGCTGATGTGTGTTTTTTTTGGGGAGTGTGATGCACCTTGAAGTGAGGTTAGAGGAGGTTTCACTCTCATGAGGAAATGGATTGATCCACACGCTGCACGATACGTCAGGGGTGTTTTATGATTTGATACAACACACTTCAGGAGTGAGTGTGACCGGTTGGGTTCAGCTCTGTCATTATGGATGATTCACAGCCAGAGTCACACCCTTCAAGTGTTTGTTTCATTATGAGGATAATTAGTGTTAGAGGAGGATGGATGGTGCCAGCTGACCTTGAGCAGGGCAGCTCTGGAGTGACTCCTGTAATGTGTCTAAAGAGTGTGTGTGTGTGTGTGTGTGTGTGTGAGAGAGACGTGGTTACTGACGCAATCACACTGAGAACATTGGCACCTTCGACTGAACGGCGGAAGTGTTTTTCTGTGTTGAATGAAATGCAGCAGGAAAGCGTCGCTGTTGGCACGACGCGTTCGACGTCCTGGATGATGAATCTGAAAATACACATCTCTACATGAGGATCTTATTTTAAGAACAAAGCTGCACCAAAGCCTCGCTCGCTCAAACAAACATTTAACTGTCTTTGCAAATCGTCGCCTCAGTGAAAAGCAGCAGGTTATTTATTCCATTTCACTTTTTAATGGCACATTTTGAACTCTGCAGATTGGGGGTTTTTTCCTGCAAATTGCACATTAAAATCTGTCAAGCATCTAAATTTGAATCTATTTTCCTGTTATTATCATTAGCAGAGTTTCTCTCCTCAGTGATGATGTTAATTAAATTATGCAAAGCTAAAAGATGCACTTCTCATAAATAAGTGAAATGTTTAAAATAGGACTCCTCAGACTTTTAGATCACACCACATGCTGACATACATACATAAAGCACACGCATGGCCACGACACAGGAGAGCAGGATGCAGAGGTCGGATAAACTATTTCTTTTTTCAACTATTTATCACATCCTGTGCAGCTACAAAGAGGCTTCATGCAACTGTCCAAACCCTGCAAACAGACTTTGATGTGCGAGATGAGTGGATTTCCTCTTGTGGAAATCCTGAAAACAAACCATAAACTGTGGTCGTCAGTTGCAGTGTTGTTGCAGCGTCGCGTGTTTTTGGCTCCAGCTCCTGACAGACCAGAGTAAAAATTTACTCTAAAGGTCAAACATTATCTGTTTGGGCTTTTTAACAAATGATTAATTCTGCTCTTTTTGCTGCGAGGACAGTGCAGTGAGTCAAACCGGTGTCCTCTGTGGTGAGATCTCGACTCTTTTCCACCAAATTAGCTCTGAACCGGTTTCATTCACTGTGCTAATGAACAGGCTCCTCCACCAGTTTTTAACTCGAACCATTGTAATCAAGGATGCGTCATCGGCACAGGGTGTTGCACAATGACAGACTGGAGCTGCTCATTTCTTTTCTGTAAAAAGCTTGAATAATGTAGAGAAGTTATTTTTCTAACAATCAAGATGTTTCGCTAAAGTTTGCTTCACATTGAGTTTCTGTCCTTGTCCTTGAACCAGGTTTTTAGACCGGAGACACTTGACTTCTCATTGTTGTCGTCTCCATTCATTTCTCCAACCACTATGATGCTGATGTCATCGTGATGTCATCTCTGTTGCATATCAGCTCGTCCCTGAACACGACTTTCTGAGAGAGAGAAAAACACTGTTTTCTTTAAGGGAATAAAAAACATCCATGGACAAAATACAGTTTGCAAGATTGTTATATTATTATTACCGTATTTTCTGGACTATAAGTCGCTACTTTTTTCCAAAGCTTTGAACGGCACGTAGCTCGTTAGCTTTTTACAAGCTAGCAAGCTCCGTGCCGCCGATACATTTAACATCAGACCCGGTCAGAGTGGACCACATGAAACTGTTCGAATATATTCAATAGCGACTTATAGACAGGTGCGCTCAATAGTACGGAAAATACGGTATATAAATGAACAATTCATGGGAGTGTTTGGAAATAAACAGTCGTACAACTAACTTCTATTTCATGGAGGCTGCCATTTCAACCAATCAGAAAATTGAAGTGCTCTGACATCAGTGGTTTTTGCCGGACAACAACAACACTCACAGACCTAAGGGTCAAATATGATTACCGTAATTTCCGGACTATAAGCTGCTACTTTTTTCTCATGCTTTGAACCCTGAGGCTAATTTATGGATCTTTAGCAAACGAGCTTCATGCTGCAGATACATTCAGCATCGTCATGTCAAACCAATGAAATTACCAAACAGGTCACAGTGGACCAATCAATAAATTCAAACGCAGTCACACTAAATTCTTCAGATAAGTCATTTTCATCAGTCAACACACGAAGAAATGATATGATGCAGCTTTCAAGTTAAAGTTATCGAAGAAGGAAATAAAGCTGCTGCACTAACCTCAGCATCAGTGAATCAACGGTGAGACGTTGCAGACGCAGCGTGAAGAACTGATTCAATTAGACGACAAAAGCTTCAGAGGTAAGAAAAGCAGATGGACCCAACTTCACGTAAAGAGCAAGAATATCGCTGCTAAATCTGCAGGAGTTGAGTGCATTCAGATAAATCTGCAACACAAGCCCATGGACCTCTGTCGCGGTCTGTTGGGTGTTTGGATTAGGACCTCATAGTGTCCAAACAAAGGGTTAACATTGGTATGGACACGTCCATATGGTCCATACATAATTCTACACCATTGAACCTGCAGCTTATAGAGAAGTGCGGCAAATATATGGATGAAAATGTCTTTCTTTGTAACTGTAGTGGGTGTGGCTTAAATTCAGGTGCACTTAATAGTCCAGAAATTACGGTAATTCTTTTTCCTCATGGGCTGTTGTTACATTTACAATCCCTTTAACATAACTCTCTCTATCCTCTCCTTGTTGGCAGTTCATGATAAACTGAAGTGGTTCAAACGCCTCTCGCAGACTGAAGCCATTTAAACACAGAACATAAAACCAATCTGTCAAAATGTCATGTTCTTTTAAAGAAGGTGAAAAGGATTCAACCGCAGCAAATACGCTGGATTTTTTTTTTTTAATGTGGTGAAACCTTGGCCTTTTCAGCCTCTCAGCTCTTTAACTGACGAGCTGCTTGTGTTTCTCAGTCTGATGTTCAAGGCTGAGCTGGATGTGAGGCAGAGTTTACCTGGTTTGCCCCTCGCTGCAGAGAGCATCACCACGGTACACGGTGTGCACGCTCGTCTGCCTGTTGGACGGCGACGGTGTGGATCAGATGTTCTGCCAGCCTGTTAATCATCGCTCTCACCTGTGGCACGAGGAGATGGGATGCTAAATGAATAAACCTGCGATGAATCAGTATTAAATTAAGTTGCAATAATTGCATTACATTGATCTGAATGCCAGGTTGTGCCAGAGGCTCGATGAGGTGGGAACATGAAGAAAGTGACTGTGGATACGTTCAGTCTGGGTCTTCTGCTTTTAGCCTTCACTGTCGTCTCACATTAAATCTAATATATTCTCCAGCACTTGTCAATTGATTTATGTTAGACGCTGATATGTAACAACAACCCAAAATGTAACAACGTCCTGAACTGTTAGAAAAAAATGTAATAAAACCCAAAATGTCAGAAGTTGTTACATTTTGGGCAGAATTTGTACTTTTTGTTACATTATCGACCAGTTGTTACATTTTGGGCATAATTTTCAAATTTTTTTGTGGATGGCAGTGGCTCATTGGTAGAGCAGCCGTCTACTAAGGGTCGGTGGTTCGATTCCCGCTCCTCCCAGTGTGTGTGTCCTTGGGCAAGACACTTTACCCACCTTGCCCTGCATGAATGTTGGATGAATGGGTTGGTGGTGGTCGGCAGCCACGCCTCAGCTGTGGCTAGCTTAGCTTAGCGCACCGGTATGAATGGGTGTGAATGGATAATGGTCTCTGTGCGAGTGCTTTGAGTCTGGACTTGCAGAGAAAAGCACCATATAAACCCAAACCATTATTTATTTTACTTTTTGTTACATTATCAACACTATCGATGGGAGAAGTACTTACATTCTGTACTCGGGAAAAGTACAAGTACTTGTGAAAAATAATGACTTTGGTAAAAGTAAAAGTACTTATTGAAATAATTACCCAAGTAAAAAGTACAGGCTATGAAATGTACTTTTAGAGTAAAAGTACAAAGTATTTTTTTTACTAGTCATTAACCTCTTAACCTCACATCATATAATGGATAATTTGAAGGTTATTAACCAGTTAGGACCTGATCCGTGTCACTTTTAGACACTTATACCATCACACTTTCATAAATAACAGATCTACAAGCTGGCGTGGAGTCGTCACGGTTACTGCTACCACTTTACTGTCCTGCTCCTCTGTGTCGGACATGTTGCTGCCTGGTTCAGCTCCGTCGTCCTCTTCACATTAACAAATCTCTCGTTCAAGTTACTGAAGTGACTTGTGTTAAAATGTAGCGGATACAAGTAAAAAGTACTCAGAAAAATAAATACTCAGTAAAGTGCAGATACCAAAAAAAAATGCATTTCGTTACTTCCTATGTCTGATTATCGACCAGTTGTTACATTTCGGGTTTTATGACATTTTTTTTTTCAATTTGGGACATTGTTACCTTTCATGTCGTTGTTACAGATCAGGTTCTAACAGATCTCCTGACTTCATAGTTCCTTCAGCAGCACCAGGTCAAACTTCGAGTTCTCTAGTGAAACATCTCATCATCTCCACAGCTTCAACAGTTGCCTCACAAAGTCTCTGCTTTGACTTTCCCTCTGGTGATGCTGACATTTGCAGCTTTGAGTGAAATCCGAGTTGAATCGGGGAAACTGGACTCGGCTGAAGAGTCCTGGAGATGCTCTTCCTCTCAGCCAGGAGGGTTCTTCAGTTCTAGTCTTCAGGGGAGAACCCTCTTGGATGAGAGACGTCTTCAAGAATCAAATCCAGTCGCTCTGATTCGACTCTGCTTGGAAAAGCGTGACCTGGAAGACTGATCATCTGCACAGATAACGACTTTTATTAACAACTTTTAATTAGACATTTGGTTCAGACGTCGCACCCACCTGAGGAGGAACGTTAATCACTTTCTATTTGTCTGATACTTTTTGACACTGCAGGATGGTTTACACTGTATTACATGTTCAGTACTAATACCAACTGTGAGTATGCTAACATACTACAAGACTTCCCAGATGTTAGCATTGCTGTTGTGAAGCTGCTCTTACGCCAGAAAAAAAACGCCGGGCGACGCTATCTGCACAAAACGTTTTTTGAAGTTTGCATCATGTTGCATCGTGACAACCAATCAGCGATCGAATTTCACACGCTGGAGGAAAAGCTTGTTGTTACGAGACGAAACCAAGAAGGAGGCTTTCTGACAGTTTTCAGGACTTCAACAGGAAGTCATCGTATTCGATCTCGTTCGGATAAATTTGGTACCATCACAAGATTTTAAATTAATCTTGACCACAGTTCATTTAGTTTTGTGGTTAAATAAACGATATTTGCAGCAGTGTACACTCACCTCAGTGATAAAAGTTTACAACAACAGTAATAACAAGTGTGTGCACCTTAAACCTGCATCAGTTCACCCAGCAGCTCGATGATGTCGTAGTTTCCACCGAGCACCTGTGTATCAGAATATGAGGTCATTTATCTCACTCTGCAGTGTCATCACCCCCCTCCCACACACACACACACACACACACACACACACAGTGAGGAGGTGTCCTGCCTGGAGACAGCGCTGACATAATTCACAGACAGCTAATTTATGCAAAACCTCTTCCACTTCCCTCCGATGGCTCCACCGCCGTTCCTCCTTATTTTCCCTGTTTCCTGCCCCTGGGTCTGCTCGCCCTGTAAATCTACACACTTATGCTATGACTGTGTTCACATACATAAATATGGACATTTATGTAAGCTACTTACAGACTGAATCACTAAATGAAGAGGGCGAGCAGAGGCCCCGCTGGCTGATGGAATATTCATGGTTCGCTTTCAAGGGTCGCGAGGGGTAAAGAAAAGGGGGCGCAGCGAGGAGAAAGACGGCGTGATGGACCGCCGCGCTCCTGTCTTTTAAACATATTGTGCAGCTGACGTTTTAATTCAGGCCTGACTCTTGAATTAGTCAGAGGATTATAATGCTGGACCGTGTCAGATGATTTGTTTTATAAGCCACTGCAGCAGCTTCCTGTGCTTGACATTTACAAAGTTTTGCAAACAGTCATTATTCTGGCCAAAGATGCTCAGCAGTCACAACAAAGTGTTCATCATTTTCAATACAACAGGAACCAAAATCCAATTAACCGCCATCCTCGGGCTCACCTGTACGACAAACAGAGATGAGAGGCTCCAGAGGACGCAGACAGTGTCTTTTTAATCCAAATAAAAGCAAAGAGCAGCCGTGTCCAGCCGGCAGTGACGGGCAGACTGCTCCCCCGAGCCTGGAGGTAATGTCCAGCCAGATTTCACTAATCAGGTTTATGGCACGGTGCAAAATGTTGCGCGATCAGTTACACCTGAAGGACGTGTCGGTGCCAAAGCTTTGATAATTTCACACAACAAAGCCTCTGAGGGCTGCTCCTCATTACCTTTAGTAGATAACAAGGTGGAAATCCCCGGAGGCCCGATGGTTTCTACGTGCACACTTCATATGGAGCTTTTCTTTGTGTTTTTACTGTGTCGTCCGGTCTTTGATGTTGCTGCCATTCAGGATAAACCCTGTAGTTTAACTGTAAGGTCTTTGTGGAAGTCAAGGTTCAAAGGAAATCCCAGCTTCATGCAACATAAGTTTTACTCTTGTAGTTTTTGTCGTCATTTTTTACGGGTGAAGACACGGTGCCTCCAGTGTTACCTGAGGAGCTGTGGGAGGATGGAGACCGACCATCACACCACTAACAATTTGACGACATTTTGATTTGAGTTTTATCTCCAAGTCAAGTGTTTTGAATCCAGGAGTTTGGTATTTGAACGTTGCCATGTTGGTTTTTTGGAGCCAGAAGTGACCATATTTGGATATGAAGGAAGGAGTGAGGAGGCGGGTCTGACCTTTGAACCTGAGGTCACTGAGCCTCCAAACCAGCTGTAAATCACTGGAGAGCAGAGCTGTCAATCAAACTAACCACACCCCTAAATCCTCCTCTTTTTGTAGCCTGATATCTTCTTCATGATGAAATGATTTTCAGATAGACACCAGATTACTGAGAAGAAGAGTTGACATCTAGTGGCCAGCAGTGGTATTGCAGTTTTTTGCAAACTAAAACAACTGTAAAATACTGGAATAGTAACATTTCATTACCCAAAACTAGAGCGTAAACCTCTACCAAGGCAAAATCAAGCTGCACTGATGCTGCAGAGTGGACACTGTTGCCCTCTTGTGGTGAAACAGCAACATTGTAACTACAACAATTTTCAGATCTCATCCTCTGATTTTGCCTAAATTGTAACCATTTCTTCCTTGGATGTTACCTGATCACTCCAAAGAAATTAATCGAGATGTGTTGAGTAAATGGTAAATGCAGTATATTTATATAGCGCTTTCATGACCTTAGCTAGGTCCCAAAGTGCTTTACAAGGCAACTCATTCACCCATTCACCCATTCACTCACACACCAATGGCTACCGAGCTGCCATGCAAGGTGCTAGCCACCATTGGGAGCAACTTAGGGTTCAGTGTCTTGCCCAAGGACACTTCGACATGTGGACAGGAGGAGCCGGGGATTGAACCTACAACCTTACGATTCACAGGCCTCTAACAGCTGAGCCACAGCCGCCCCTGTTAGCCGAGTAGTTGCTAACAGATGGACAAGTACATTTTCCCAGAGCACAATTTCATCACTGCACCACTAGTGTAGTCTGTTGATTTGCTGACAGCACAGGTCAGCTGTGTGTGGACAGCGAGAGGGTTTTTGTGCAGTGTTTCCACAAGTTTTTAAAGATGCACGTCGATGATACATAAGAAAAAATAATTGAAAGAGGTCACTGTGACTCAGTCCTGGAGAAATCTGCAGAGTGTTCAAGTCATAGAAACAAAATTCACTCACATCTTCAATTTCCATTCATGCAATCACGGCGCCTCCACATTCACTTTGTATTCCAGCTGAACACACAGTAAATTGATTTCCTGTCATGCTCATTCTTTGCAGTGATCAGTGTGTTTGTCTCCTCTCTCCGTCTTCTTTACTCTTCACATTTGTCTTTATTTTTTTTACATAACTGTGGTGTAATATCTGTGGGCCAAGGCACTGACCACTGATTCTCCCACCTTCATCCAGCCTCTCCTCTCCATCACAGCTCTGGCTTCGGATGAGTTACTCCACCGTATCCTTTCAGGGGAAGAAAAGCTTCACCTCTTTCCAAACTCTTCTTTTTCGCTGCACTCAGAAGCAACATATTCACACCTCCCACTGCCCCATCGCTGTTTCTCATTGTTCAAAAAAAGCCCACTGACTTCTCCAAAAGCACCACCGCCGAGTCTCTGCACAGCAGTGGATGATGCGAAACGAAGAGTTTTTTTTTTTTTCT
>OOFC01000397.1:3926-23770 GCA_900323345.1 Pseudochromis fuscus
CCTTGCGTGGCAGCTCTGTAGCCATTGGTGTGTGAGTGTGTGTGTGAATGGGTGAATGAGTTGCGTTGTAAAGCGCTTTGGGACCTAGCTCAGGTCATGAAAGCGCTATATAAATGTACTCCATTTACCATTTACCATTTGCCTGAATTGTTTTTTATCATTTCTGTGTACATGTAGAAATGTTGGCCTGATGGTCACCAAGGGCAAAAATATGAGCATTCTTTGTCCTGGAATGAGAATATCAACGGCTCATATCCTGAAAATCTGTCTAGTTTTAAGATCCTTACTCATTGAGCAAAGTCTTAGTTAAGGCAGCACAAGACTAAAGGTCTGAGTGGAATCAAACATATGAGAGTCCATTTTCTGAGGCCCATGAATACCTGCAGAACAGCTCACTTTAAAATAAAACTATTGAGAATTACCACTGTATACAGGGCTTTTACGTATCCTGCAGCTATTTGGTTTGGTTTTAGAAATCTCTTCTAGAGGCTGAAAATCTAACGTACAAATTCCATCTTCTTGTCGTAGCAGGTTGGAAACAAAACTAAACACGTTCTCCGATTCTCCTCTCCTGAATATGAGGTTTATTTATTTCATGTACTGCAGCATATAAATAACCACCGGTGCACAGAGATACTGTACAGTCGTTGGACAGCAACAGGGACAGTTTACTGGCTATGAGGTTTAAATACGACTTGTGATTGAAGTAGTGAATCCACCTTTATGTGCCACAATCATTTGTTCAGGGGTCTAATATTTACCAAACACAGATGTCCTGGTGGGATCTTTCTTGCATCAAAATGAGATAAATGAGGGACTGCCAATATAGGATAAATAAGGACTTCTAACTGGATTTGAACTTCAACTGCAATCCGTGTAAAAATTTGTATAGTGGACTGCAGTTTGTTATTAGTGCAAAACACTTAGTACCTGATTCATTAAATAATAACAGGGAATAAATAAAAGCTGAATGGATTTGGTGATGCAGGACAAGTTACAGAGGAGAAATTATAAGAGTAAGGAAATGAAAAGACTCATCAACTTCCTCCTTTTTTATACATCATACAGAGGCACCCACTGACACTAAGGGGATTTTCGCTCTTTGATTTCACCACACCATTTCCTGCTGACTGAAGCTCAAACTGTGTGTGTGTGTGTGCAAACATAGATCTTAATTTAACAGAAACTCTTCTCTCAGCTGCTCGTCCTTGCAGCAGTCAGCCGTTCTGTGCTCAGTTGTGTGGTGAAACATGTCTCGACCTGCGATGATAGAGCTGTCACATTAGCGGCGTACTTCCTCTGTGAGGCTGGCCACTGAACAGCATACCACAGAGAGTGTGATAATTTACCATGTAACAAAAGAGATAAGAACCGGAAGCAAGCGAGCAGACTAGAAACGCAGCAGAATTTAGTCATTAGGAAGGAAGGAGTATACATAATGGACGCATACACTGAAGATCATTTTTCCTGCTCAGTCACATCCACTTATGCCGGTGGTAGTAGGAGGAACCTGTTTTTTTGTTGTTTTTTTCAGGCCAGGCGTCAAGTCAAAACAGAATTCTTTTCATTTTCTTGGACCCTTAAAGTCTTTAACTACCGACTTCTTCAGCCACAGTGCAGCTAAAAGTAGCCTTGTTGCCTGAGGCGGTGTTGTTTGCTACAAAGGTGCTACAGTTCGCTGCCTGGCCAATCACTGTAAATGAGCATGTGCTACTGGATGTGCAACTCCCTGTTCTCACAGTAATTTAAAAAAATATATGATGAAGCACATGCTTAAATAACAAGATGGTAAATGGAGTACATTTATATCGTGCTTTCTTGACCTAAGCTAGGTCCCAAAGCGCTTTACAAGGCACCTCATTCACCCATTCACACACCAATGGCTACCGAGCTGCCATGCAAGGCGCTCGCCACCATTGGGAGCAACTTAGTGTTCAGTGTCTTGCCCAAGGACATTTTGACATGTGGCCAGGAGGAGGTGGGGATTGAACCCACAACCTTACAATTCATAGGCTCTGCCACTTGAGTCACAGCCGCCAAAGATGTCAAAATGTTACAGACAACTTGAACATCAGAACTACACATTGTAGGCTTCTGCTTTGAATCCAGCTTTTCAAAAACACATCTTTATCTGACTCCCTCATCTCTTGATCTCAGGCTTATCTCTCGAGTGTGTGCTCAGATTTGTGAATGGTTTATATAGATAGAATTTAATTAGAACTTTTACTCTCTCTATTTCCATGGCAGCTTTGTTTATTGTGTTAAGTTATGAATTATTTCTTCATCCCCTTCCTGAAACATGGTGAAATGTCGCACTACTGCCACCACCTGTTTTGTAACCCAGGCAGATGACCTTAACACAAAGAAAAAGATGTGTTTACCATTTATCTGTTTCATGTGGACATGACTTGTCAGTGGTGCAGATTTTACCGCCAACAGTCTGTGTGGTCTGGGCTGCCTTGTGTACACCAAGTGTACAGACTGTAAGCTAGCTAGAAACAGAATGTGTTTGTGTGCATTCACTCGCCAGGACCACAGTTTCCTTCTGTCATTTCCTTCCAGTTACATTTACGTAGCAGAATCATGAAGGCTACCTCTACCTCAAGGACGCTACCCAATGTGTATAAGACTCGAGTTCAGGTCTGGTCTCTTTAGAGACCAAATGATTTTCAGAGGACCACCAGATTACTGATAAGAGAAGTTGACTTTAGCTAATTACATCATTACTTGTGAACTAGTGTATTGAATGAGTATTTCATGATTTAATAATGTAATTTTTTAAATTGAAGTCAATTGGAGCCAGAGTGTTTTGGAGCCAGCAGGAGTGTTGCACTTTTTTGCACCTCTGCATTGACTTCACTTTTGAGACCTGGTGGCTTCGTCCATTTCTCTACACTCAATCCTCACAGACTTGCATGTTAAAGTAACCAAGTTTACAACAGTAATATGCTTGTTTACAACCCGGCACAAAAACAGTTTTGGTCTCTTTGCCCAATTTCCTTGCTCATGACAACTGTGCAGAGGGTGTATTTTCATAAAACTCACTTGTTTAAATAGTATTAAGGTTTAAAGTAGTGCATAATTAAGTGGCTACTCAACAGGTGGATGTTGTAACAGGAGTTCAAGTCCTTACAGTGAATATAATGTGTTTCCTACAGTTTATCTTGGCTTTTAAGTCCAAATACGGTTTTCCAAGCTTATAGTTCGCAACTTATAACTACTGAGAACAAATGATGAAGAACAACGTTTACTTATCAAGTGAATATGCAAACTCAACCACATATATACAGCAGGATTGCTTATATGACAGGTTTTTGTTCAGCCTGGAGGAGAAAACAATGAACTGTAGAGCGAAACCTTGGCAGACTTTCTCACAATTCTATTGTAATGAATGGCCACAGCAAGAATGCAACTATTCACAATTCTAATGGAGTCGAGGGGCAGCAGCTTGAAATGCTGAAGAGGTTTCACACACACTTTCTGCTTATAAGCTTATCAGTATGGAGGACCTCACATGAATTAAACAAACCTGGAATGGACTTTTAATAGGTTTTTGTACTGTCTCATCATTTTTGGCTAAAGCCAGAAGTTGTAATCCATTAGGGTGAACACCATTTGTGTTCACAAAGCTTTCTGCGAGAGAAAGTGAGGCTGATTCAGGGAACAAAGAGCCAGTCAGGAAATTCACTGTCCAGGCATGTCTGCTGTTGGTACTCTGTTTCAAAACTGGTTGCTAATTGTTGTTGTGACATCATGAGTTACTGCAGGAGGCTCAAACCTCCCACAGCTCTCATCATTTCAGGTGAAAAGTCATGTGACCACAGCTGCGTTGATTTTAGTGCCAGGACATCAGCATCTGTAGAGGAACCCGTTCATCTGATAGCCTCTGTCGATTTGTCCCACATCTCCCTTAAACTAACACACATTGGACCTGTGTGTGCTGACTGGTGTACAAGGCTACCTCTGTGAGGCTGTGAAAGCAGTTGGAATGTGGCTGGGTGTGTTTGTTTTCCTTCAAATAAAACACACACACACACACACATGCAGCAGCAGGGGAAGCCGAGTGATAAGAATCACAGAATAGAGCTTTGTTTGGATGTTAAACCACCTGGTGTGTGTGTGTGTGTGTGTGTGTATGTGTGTGTGTGTGTGTGTGTGTTTATGTGAGCAGAAAATCTGAGTAAAAAGTCACAGTGACTGACTGATGTGGTCTGATTTTGCTCATCCAGTCTGATTACAGGTGTTCTGCGGAAGTATAAGTGGAGTGCAAATGATAATATCTCTGTTTGTGCTGCATTGATTTCAGTGGTATTGAAAAAACAGGATCATTGGGTGAAATCCTGGCTTCTCTTTAACCCTTTAACTCCGAGCATATCATCGGCGATATGTCTGTACATGCATCTTTGGATTACCGCAGTTATGGTTTGCAGAAAAATTCCAACGGTTTCTCAGAGCTGAGTTGTTGCACTTAAGGCCAATTCATACTTTCCACAAAGGGGGCGCGCGCCACCAGCTGACTACCGACGCGCTCTGCGGATGCGGACGCGCTCAATTCATACTTCATTTTTGCAGCTTGCTAGCAGACGCATGCCGCGTGTGTCTTTGCATTCCCTCAAAGATGTGTAAAGGTTTTGGTACCGGCGAACCTCCTCGCACAGTCTCTCTTCAGAGGCGTCCATGTTGATATGCTGGCGCAAGCGCAGTGCAGTTGCTTGTATTGATTTTCCCACATGCGCAGTTGCTCGCGCCCTCCGTGCCCAGGCGACGAGGTCACATTTTTTGAGCTGGACGCGGACGGCTCTGCGCCTGTCCACGCCTGTCTGCTCGAACGCTTGCTGACGTATTCGTTGACGAGATTTACGTCATGTGGATCCTCGCACACCAAAACGCGGAAAGTATGAATTGTCCTTTACAGTGAATATGGTGTCATTACGGTAATTTCACTAGTGCCTCTCCCAGAAACTCTCAAAGTTGCTGATTTACTATATGTAAGACTGTAATAACAGTGACGCTGAAGCTCGAATAGCAGAAAAACACAAAAACGGAACAAAAACACTGCAGTTGCACATGAATGTTAGATTTTGTTCAATTTGAATTCAAAATCAAAATATACATAAAAAGTCCAGGTAGAAATTTGCAGGTGGTAAAGGGTTAACTCCTGACATGGACAGAATCTCAACTGCAGTGTGCTTCACATTCAAAGCTTCATTAGAAATCTCGCAAATCCCCAAAGGGACTCTGCCCACATCATTCACTGTCAGCTCACTAATTGATATTGATTAAATCTGGTGCCTGCTGTTTATTTATTTTAAGCGTGTCGAGGTTCACGCACCGGTCACTCGCTCACAGAGCAGAGTGTTTTTAATGGATCAGTCATTTTTGTGATAACGTATCAAATCAAAATTGCAGGGGAAGAGTACAGCAGCAAACACTGTAAAACAAACTAAAAAACTGTCCACTCCCATCCCAGACATGTCATTGGTAACCACATCTAAATTATTTTTGTTGTGTGGATTGTAACGTAATCAATATTGTTGGAAAGCCCACTGTGCAATGGTCAAAGTAGAAGTCAGTCTGAATCAAATAGATTGAATTAAAGGAAGGACCAAGAGAAGAGAAATGATGGTTAAAAACATACAGAGAATGATAGAATAAACACAACATAAAGATAATATTGACTGTATATAGGACATAGATGGAGTCACTGTGATGTCATCTATTGGTTTGTGGACTCCCATATTTTTTGTCTTGAAAGAAATATAGGGAAATCAGTAAAATGGACAAAATATTTCCATAAAATGAGTGTTTGACAGTGCACAGGCTAATTCAGCTCACTCTCTCCAACAAGGTAAAATTCGTCAGTCAGTGAGAAGTTTCCCTCTGCCAGCTGCTCTCTGGCTCGCTGCACAAACGCATTACAAACAAACCTGAAGACTCATCTCCACCAGATATGACTCAACCTGAATTCTCCTGTCACCCATCTGTCAGACCTTAATTTAGACCAGAGCTCGAGCCAGACGGCGTTTACAGCGGGCGGCCAGGGCTCAGGTGGTCGTCCACTAACCTGAGGCAGGATGGTTGGTGGTTGAACGAGCAGATTGTTTTGATTTGTTTGGTGCGCTGTTCTTCTTACTGGTCATGTCATCCTGAGGCATTCAGTTTTATGTAAACTGAAGAGTCTCAAACCTCCAGCTCTAACCTGATCACAGCATGTTAAGCGATCTCTGAGCACAGATCTGTAAATACACGATGACATAATATTTGTATATGGATTTGATTGGTGAAGTAAAGTAAAAAATCTGCACGTTTAATATAGAGATTTGTTTTTGTGGTGAGGTGTGCGTTTGTAAAATTGTGTTACAGGTGTTGAGATTGCTTGGTATTTGTACACAGATGGGTCACAGGCTGGATATAGAATGGACAAAGCTAACGTGATGTCACCTGTTGGTTCCTGGACTGGTGTTTTGAAGCCAGAAGTGACCATAATTGGGTATGAAAGGATGAGTGAGGAGGCGGGTCCAAGCCTTGAACCTGAGGATGCTACTCAATGTGTATTAAACTCAAGTTGTCGGTGAATGAGCCTCCAAACCCCCTGTAAATCATTAAAGCCTAGACCTGTCAATCAAACTAACCACGCCCCTAAATCAACTTCTTTTTAAAGCCTAATATCTCCTAATGATGAAAGGGTTTTCAGATGGACCACCAGATTTCACATCAGAATTAGCTGTGGAAAACATGTACCTACTAAACATTTCTGAATTAAAGTCAATCAGAACCAGAGTTTTTTTTGAACCAGCCTCTAGTGGTCATTGGGGATATTGCAGTTTTTTGCACTTCTGGATTGCCCTCACTTTTGAGCCCCCCTTGCTTCGTCTATTTCTATATACGGCTGATCAGCAGTGTGTCAGCTTGCTTGTGTTTTCAGCTTCAGAGTAAAACATTCACGTAGTTTGTTTTGTCTGTTTATATTTCATAGTGCACAAACTCAATCAGCATCCAGCGGCTGTTTTGTTTGATGTTCGGATTTTTGTCTGCGGGTGTTTGTTGGTTGTATGCTAACGTGTCCAAACACAAAGAGCCAGCACAGCATTGTGTTTGAAGGTCCAGCCTTCCTCCTGCTCCTCTCCTCCTCTGTGGTTTGGCTTGTATCCACTGTAGTACGACTGTGGCCTTGGATCTGCAGAGGCTGTCATTCATTGTTAGTCAAACGCAGAAGAGTCATTGTGTTTGGACTGTTTGTGTTCCAACCACTTCATCAACACCAACTTTTATCAACTCATCTTCAGCTGAATCTTACTTAGCTCTCAATTATATGAAAACAGTTCATCTGAAGTGTTTATTACTTACTTTGGATCAGCTAGTTTAGCCGTGTTTTGGACTACTCCTCTGCTTACCATTTACTCTTAGTGGTTGCATTTAGCTGTATTAACTTATTAGCTATGTAACCATAAGCTTTTCCAATTTAACCTTTGTCCACTATTTTTATTTTCAACTGTTCATCCACATATTTATCTCCCAGTTTCCCAATCTTTATCTGTACTTTCAACCAGCTAATTTATGTTGATCCATATTTTAACTATATTCAAACTATTTTTTCACTTTTATCTTTTTCACAATCTACACATGCAACCTACACAGACAGCTGTACATTTCTACATTTATTACTTGTAGTTAACTTTTATATCTGAACACAGTTCAATTGTAACTTCTGTTTTCTAAGATCAGTTGAGCTGGTTTTCCTTGTGCCCCCTGGTTGGGAACCATCAGAAGCTCGATGCGCACACACTCATTCACACAACTTTCAAGTTACTCAACAGGAAGGAAACATGACAACGGGAAACAGTTTAACAATCCCGCCCTGTGACCTTGTTTGTGCGCATGTGTGCATGTGTGTGTGTGTGATGTAAATAACACTGTTACAAACACCTCCTACACATCACGGCCTTTGGCTCGTGTCTCTCACTGTCTGTCTGTCTGTCTGTCTCACACAGACACACACATATTAGCATATCTACCAGACGGGGACAGGGAGAGAGAGAGCATGTCAGTGCCAGTGCCAAACCCACGCTGGGCAAGCTGGTGGTTGTCATGGAGATGAAGCCACATGATTGCAGAGACGGTCACCGGGGAGACAGATGCTGCTGACCTTTTAGAGTAACGGGGGGAGGGTGTGATAGAGAGCAGGAGAAAGGATGGAAAATGATATGAGGGTAGTGTGTGAGTACATTTATACATATTTTTATTTATTGTTTTTGCCTGAAGCCACAACAATAATGAATAATGATTAACATAAGTTGGCACTGGTGCAGACCAGCTGGAGGAGGACTGTATAGTCCAATTTGACCCTGTTAAAGGTGACCAGACGGAGATTTAGCTGGAGGCTTTTAGCTTGACATGTTGCCACACTGGAACACTGACAGAACTGGTTAATTACACTGGCAGACAAACATACTGTATGTATGCTAATGATGTACAATGAAGAACTGCATCAATTCGAAACATGGGAAGCATGTGTAACTGTGTTACTGTTTGCTGGAAGTTCACAATAAAACAGATTTCCAAGTATACATGCATGCAGGAAGATTTTCAGGAGACTTAGTGGCAGCACCCATGTGTCCTATATGCTGCTTAGTGTACAGTATGTTTTACACAATGACTGCAAAATTACCAGAAATTAAAGCTGCATCGTCAATATTTTTATATAACAATGGATCACATGGCTTCGTGTAATGTGAACAACAGACTGAGAATCATCACCAGACTCCAACACCCTGTTCAGACTTGGCTACTTCCATCTGTCTCAGGTTTCAGGGACACAACTGGACAGCTAACACACATGTACAATAGTTCCTGAATCATTTTGCCTTCTCCTCTCTTTTAGCTAAATGTACTGTTTTCTGGTAAGTCATTTAAAAACTGTGAGCGGGCCCTGACGCTGCCGTATTGACATCCAAACACAAGTGGTCAGGGGACAGTTTGGAGACACATGTTAAACACTGTGTGAACACAGCATACGTCTCGACTGTCCACTTGTGATCCAGTCGCTCGTTCGATGGAGTGTGAACAGCCTCTACTGTTCCACTGACCTCTGTGTTTCCTTCAACATATGTACAGGGCTAAACTCCCAGTAGACGAGCTAACGTTGCTCCACATCTGCTGGTTGTGTAAATGTTTGCTAACATGTAGCCTTATTACAGGTTTCTTCACTGCCTGCAAGAGGCCTGCACCCCCTGCATGCCTAAATGTATTAAACAGGAGGGATTACCACACTTATGGAGATATGCATGCAATAATGTATGTTATTATAATAATATACATAGCTGGTGCTGTTTTAGAGGTGTGGCGATTTAACTTTATGGCCATTTCAGAACCAGAATTATTAATATTTATTCTTTTATTATAGAGTTGATGTTTGGGACATGTTAAATGATTTTATAATGATACCATGACTCATTAATCATCTTTAATTCAACAAAGAAATAAGTTCCCTCAGCCTTAATGAAGAAGCTCCTGAAGGAAACCTCTGGGTTACTTATGTAGAAAAATCACATTTTTGCACAACTGTTCATTAAGAGCTGATCGGGGTGCACCTAGATAAGGAGGCTGTCTCACCCTTGACCTTTTCTGTGTGTATGTGCATGTAGGTCTTCACCACCTACTCCAACGAAGACTACGACCGTCGCAACGATGACGTCGACCCCATGGCGGCCTCGGCCGAGTACGAGCTGGAGAAGCGAGTGGAAAAGTTGGACTTGTTTCCCGTGGAGCTGGAGAAAGGTTTGTACACATCTTTTACAGTCATTGAGAGTCACTCAGTCAAACCTCTTATGTAACTACACACACACACACACACACACACACACACACACAGTAAGTGACTGGATGCTGTTGGTGGACCTACGCTGACTGTCTGCTAGCAGCGCCATTATCCCCTTATGGGATTAAACTTAGCGCGGATTAGCCTAATTAGCAGCTAGTAATTCGGGAGGTAATGGATTTGAACCAGCGACCATGCGTGACCGCTGTCCTCAGTGCAGCACAATGACTGTAATACTGTTTAACAGCTTTGAATATGGATGAGTAGTTTTATTGATTTTTCCCACCATCATTTAAAGTGATTTTGATCACAAGACTGTTATAAATCACTGGTGTTGTTTTCAGTCCTGACTTCATGTTTCTGTCCCTCAGACAGTGACGGTCTGGGGATCAGCATCATTGGGATGGGTGCAGGAGCGGATATGGGGCTGGAGAAGCTGGGCATCTTTGTCAAGACGGTCACCGAGGGCGGAGCCGCGCAGAGAGACGGCAGGTACTTGTTCAGCCTAGCTTAGCATGAACCACAGGCTGTATATATAGAATGGGCGACGCTAACATGACGTCACCTGTTGGTTTGTGACTCGCATGTCGATCTGACCCTTGAACCTGAAGTCACTGCCCAGTATGTATGAGACTGAGTGCTGCTCTGATTGGAGACCAGAGCTGTCAATCAAACTAACCACACCCCTAAATCATCCTCTTTCTGAAGCCCAATATCTCCTTAATGATGAAAGGATTTTCAGATGGATCACCAGATCTGATCTAATGACATCAGAATGACTTGTGGAAAAAATGTATTGACTGAGTATTTCACGATTGAAAATGAGGATTTTTGAATTTAAGTCATTGGAGTAGGAGTTTTTTGGAGCCAGCATCTAGTGGCCATTGATGGTACTGCACTGTTTTGCACTTCTGCATTGGCTTAATTTTTAAGACCTGGTTGCTTTGTCCATTTCTATATATGGTTTATGGTTGAATGTCATTTGTCTAATAACCAGATAATTCCAGATGGATGAGAGCATGCATTTATTTTTTACACAGTTCACTACTTAGGAATGAATCTTTATTCACCTTATGAGCTGATTACATTTCACCCCTCAGTGATTGAAGTATTTTTCATTGATTAGCCGGCTCCCTGTAGTCCTCATGGCTACAGGCTTTAGCATGGGTGAAAACAACTAATGTGGTTTCTCAAATGTGTTGTGTTACCATACATTAAATTGTTTATGCGGCAGGTTTTTAGAGACCGTTCTGGCTTTCCAGTAAGTCCATAAAATTCAGTGTGCCCAGATGATCCCTGTGAAAATACTGGAGGCGTGTTTTATTTATTTATTTGTTTATTTTAACCACTTCCTGCTGATCTCTTCCTGCCTTCGCCACATCATCAAACATCTAGAAGTAATTCATTCATTGCAACTTGAATTTACAACTTTACAATCTGCAGCATTTCCATGCATCTTCACAAAAATGCTGCTTTTAGTGGACGTCCTGTCGTCACACGGAGCAAATATGTGTAACTTCTCGGCCAAAGTGAGCAGGCTCCACACTGATTTTGTCTCCATGTGTGGTTATTATGAACTGAAACGACTGTGCTGTTTGTCGGACATGACTCTGCTCTGCATACAGTACATTCTCTCTGTGTGTAGGATCCAGGTGAATGACCTGATAGTGGAGGTGGATGGGACCAGCCTGGTTGGTGTTACTCAGAGCTTTGCTGCCTCGGTCCTCCGCAACACCACCGGCACAGTCAGGTCTGTCTCACACTCTGTGCTTTCTTTTGCTGGCTTTACACACATTATTTATATTATTTACCAGAGGTTTGGTTGGTGTGTTGTTATTTCTTAGTTTTTAATTAAGTTTTTAATGAAGCTTTAATTTTGAATTTTTGTTCTAGGTTCGTGATTGGTCGGGAGAAGCCGGGGGAGCAGAGTGAAGTGGCTCAGCTGATCCAGCAGACTCTGGAGCAGGAGAGGTGGCAACGAGAGATGATGGAGCAGAGGTACAAACAGTACATGGACGAGGATGAAGAGGTACGTGCTGAGACGTATACTCATACAGCTATACACACACTGAAACAATGCTCTTCTACTTTTAACCTCTAAGTGAGGAAATAGACTGTTCACAGTGAAGTGCTAGAAGATCTAATCCTCACTAAAGAGTAGCATCAAAACAAACTGACAGCGTGGAATAATTCATGCTGGACGATCACACAAGAGTGATGTAGAAACTAAACAATGATAAAAAAATTTTTAAAAATTACTTGGTGCAATTGTGCATCATTAATACTAGTTGTACTATTTATAATAAATTACAAAATAATACAATATTTTTATTTATTGCTATCCATCAGTCAAGTTGGAATTAATTTGTCTGTCCTCACACAACAGGTTATTAACTCAATACAGGACTGATGCTGTACCTGGGAGTAGAACCCCGTTCTTATTATCAATAAATGAGTTTCTTTTTTAAGTCAGTCTAATATTTGACTGTGTGCTCAGTCAGTTAATGTATGTGAACCTGACACAGTTGTAACCTGACAAACAAGCCAGGACTTCTCCATCCAGGTGTTCACACACTGTGGACGTCCACAGGAGTCCCTCCCACTGCTGCTGCAGCTTTGTCTTTTGAAATGTCCCAAAATATAAGAACGTGGTTGTTTGTGGTCAGTAAACACAGACTCTAAAAACATTTCGTGTGAATAAAACCCAACCAAAATTGAAGGCCGGCGCTGTGCTCAGTCAGACTCCCTCCGCTCTCTCCACTGTGTATTCATGAAGCCTTTATTAACTCTGAACATCTTCAGCTGACGTTGCGTTGTCAGCCTTTGTTAGCCACAGGCAATCACGAGTGTCTCGTGTGTGTGTGTTTGTGTGTATGGGTGTGTATGACAAAATGTCTGTCTGTGTGTCACCACGTGGCCCGCTGTTTCAGATTCAGCCCAGCTTCTCCACCTTGTGTTCAGAGGTTGTGACTGCACCACAGCAGTACAAGCAGTCAAATTGCTGGTGTGTCGTGTCAATAAAAGGAAATCACAATGAAACCTCGAAAGTGTTGTTAATTATTCCTCTGACACGCTCCAGTTTCATTACAGCTGTAGTTAAAATTAAAGTAAATTGGGGAGTCCAAAGCAATTAAACTGATTCGTAACCTCCAGGGCTGTAGCTGCCACAGAGGATACCAAGGCTGTGTCTGTGGTAATACCAACACTTTAAAAGGCCTTAATAATGGAATAAATAGGATTATTCTAATATTTTTTTTTTAGTTGAAACTGAATTTCTGGGGGGCAGAAAATAGTAAAACATTTAAATTAAAATAAATTTCAATCATAAACTAAAAACTGGTACAAACCATAATGTGGTGCTGTTCAACTGAATATTATATATATTAACTGTAAATACTCCTGTGAATGTCTCATTTTAAAGTCACCAGTTTGGCATTTGAATGTCACCATGTTAGTTGTTTAGAGCCAAAAGTGACCATATTTGGATATGAAGGGAGGAGTGAGGAGGCGGGTCTGTCCCTTGAACCTGAAGAGCCTACCTAACATGAGACTCTCCAGTTCAGAACTGCTCTCATTGGAGACCAGAGGTGTCAATCAAACTAACCACCTAACCACCTAAACCTTCTTTTTGAAGCCTAATATCTAATTAATGATGAAATAATTATCAGATGGAGGAGATCACTGAGAAGAAGAGATGACTTTAACTAATGACATCAGAATGACTTGTGCAATAAATGTATCAACTGAGTATTTCATGATTGAAAATGAGGATTTTTGAGTTAAAGTCAATTGTAGCCAGAGTTGTTTGGAGCCAGCATCTAGTGGCCATCAGCGGTAATGCACTTTTTTGCACTTCCACAAGATTTAATGCCAGAACTGCTCTAAAATCAAATTAATGAATCTCCAGTGACTCATACAAATAAACTGAAGCACACCTTTTTAAGTGGTAGGTGACAGCACAGACAAACTTATCCTGCCCTTTTAATTCCTACTGTGTGTCAATGTTGAGCACTTCAGCCTCCAGCTCCCATGATGTGACACACTAGTATCTTTTATTATCAAACAGAAGACACAGTGTTACATCCAGGAGTGATATGCTAAATGCAGAGCTACAGTTTAGTGAATGTATTTCTGTTGGCTGTAAAAAATGCTGTCAGCCTGAAGGACTTGCTAAACATGAAGCTGATTCACTTTGTAATGTTAAAGAGGAGACTGTTATTGATCAGGCGAATCCTTTTAGTGGGAGATGAGCTGCATTTAGTTTCAGAGGATTGACTTTGAACTGTGGCTTCTTTCACTTAATTTGTAACTCCATACTTAAGCTAGCTGATGTTTATTTTTTTTAATATGAAGCAAATGAAGTTATACAGCAGCTGATGAAAAGAGAAGGGACTTTGTCTGTCTCTTCATCTGCTGCCTGGGAACCACTCTGTGCTGTAAACATGAAGCTAACACTGTGTTGTAGCTCTGTATTTGACATACAGACATGAAAGTGGTATTAATCTTCTAATCTAATTTCTTGTATGTATTTAAGTATATATTCACACATAAAGCTACTGTAACTACCGTATTTTCCGGACTATTGAGTGCACCTGTCTTTATGCTGCACCTGTCTATAAGCCGCTATTGAATTAATTTGGACAGTTTCATGTGGTCCACTCTGACCGGGTCTGATGTGACGACGCTAAATGTATCGGCGGCGCGGAGCTTGCTAGCTTGTAAAAAGCTAACGAGCTTCGTGAGCCACACCGGTGTTTAAGCTGCAGGGTTCAAAGCGTCTGAAAAAAGTAGCGGCTTATACTCCAGAAAATACGGTATTTATTTTTTATTTTGCATTCATTTTTATCTGACTACATTTTTGTTTTGTACCTGCAGACGGGTGAATATGCAACAGACGAGGAGGAGGAGATGAGTCCGATGTTTCCAAACTCCATTGAGGTTTTCGACCTGGCGGAGAACCAGGACATGTTGTCTCCTGTGGAGCTGGACCCCGAGAAGCTGGCCCACAAGTTCAAGGAGGTATATGTGGATTTAATGGTTTGGATCCTGAGTGTGATTCTTTTTTTTTATTATTATTTTTGATTTTCTCCAAAATAAATCCACAGACACATTATGTTATAATGCTCTGTGTCTCTCTTTAGCTCCAGATTAAACATGCAGTGACCCAGGCTGAGATCCAGCTGCTGAAGAGGAAGGTGAGTAACACACAGTTCTTCTTATCATGCAGAAACAAACACACACAAAAAAAAAAAACAGCCCTGCAGAATCCAGGTTGCACTGCAGAGGAGATTGTGCACAAGCAGTTCTTTTGCTGGCTCGACGATGACTTAACGCTGGCTCTGCCTCCCACGTACCACCTCCTCCCTCCCCCACACTTACCTCCAGCTGGCTCACGCGGAGCAGGATAAGTTGCGTTGGCGGATGGAGCGCGCTCAGTTGGAGCAAAACATCCGGGACAGCAAAGAGAGGATGGAGAAACTGGAGGGCTACTGGATGGAGGCTCAGTCCTTGTGTAAGGTAATGTGTTCGAGAAGAAACACTTGAAGCACAGAAGTAAATCAGGATGAAGTAGTTTGGTCTCCTCAGTGGTTGTGGTTCACTGACAGTCTGTCTATTTTCAGGCTGTGGATGAACACCTGAAGGAAACCCAGGCTCAGTACCAAACCCTAGAGAGAAAATACAGCAAAGCCAAGAGGCTGATTAAAGAATACCAGCAGAAGTAAGTGCAGAGGGACAGAATAAAGGGCTGAGGGAGTGAAGACACCAGCATTTTAATAAATACGAACGTGTGTGTGTGTGTGTGTGTGTGTGTGTGTGTGTGTGTGTGTCGTAGGGAGATCGAGTACCTGAAGAAGGAGACGGCTCAGCGTCGAGCGCAGGAAGAGAGTGAGGCGACACATAAAGAGGAGACGGACAACCTGCAGGAGAAGGTCAGACATGTAGTCACCTTTAATCACACTGACACTTCACCAACACACCTTTTCACAGCAGAACCTCATCAAAGCAGGACAAACACAAGTGTCAATAAATATCATTAATAACAGCTGCATCCCATTTGAGTCAGTCCCTGGGTCCTTGATCCAGCTGAGCTATTATTAACTGTAAGTTGGTACAATTGTAGCTCACTGTGGTGAGATTGTTATGCATTTTACCTGCAGCATTTTGGAGTATCTAACTTATGTATTGTGATGTATTTCATGTTGGTGGGAAAAACATTTGGAGCAATTTGACTGGACCATTGAAACACAATGAAACATCACAGCTAGCTAGCTAACGTTACTAGATTACATGTGTACAACGTCCTGATTACTGCTACAGCTGCTGCTAATATCTGTCAGTGTTTTCTGGTGGTAATCTGAACAGCAGATTGACAGATGGATGGATTGATACTATTGGTTAAAACTGCTCTGGAAAAGACAATGAAAGCCACAGAAGATTTTGTGTTAGCTTGTTGCAACCTGGTGAATGTGTGTAGTCATCTTCCTGGACGTTGTCCCCGCAGATTACGGACCTGGAGACCAAAGTGGATGCCTTGAAGACCCCCAAACCGTCCTAGACTGCTGCTGCTGCTGCTGCTACTTCTTACCTCCTGTGGGCGACTGGAAGAGGAGGAGGAGGAGGAGCTCTGCCTTCATTCTGACCGGGGCTGTATTTTATCCCAATCGACGTATTTACTACACGGACAGGTAGCGCACGGGAGGGTGGCGTACAAAGAGGAAAAAGAACTGACCTCTACATCCGACATCTGCCAGTGGCTTAGTCAGTAAAACCAGTAACCAATCCCAGAATGCACCTTCTGTAATATCCACAATCCTCCTCGTGTGTCTTCCTGGCAACCTGCTTGGCAATCAACACGGAAACAACCTCTCCATTCAACAACTTTAATCCATGGATGATCTGTTTTCCCTTCTCCTCAATAACCGTATCTTACCAGGTTCTGTTATTAAAAAAAACAAACAAAAAAACAAAGCGCTTTTACTAACCAGGCTCGTCACAAAGTGCTTTATAGAGCGTCAGAGGCAGAATATACTGGAACAAACTTTTTAACCAGGTGGCTGCTGAGCCGTGGGATCCTTACAAAGAGGACAAATGTATTCGAATCATAGACTACGAGGAATAGCATCCACCTCCAAGACAAAATCAAAGAAGTGGAACCTTGGTAGTAACAGAACTTTGGAAAATAAAAAAGGAAACAGCCACCACACTGACTATGAAACTATGAAACAAGATGGCCGACAAATTTGTGATCAAAACAACAACAAAAACTGTGAAACCCTGAAAAGCTTTCGGTTTCTGTTTTCCAGCCTAACTTTGTCTCTTTTGGTTTTTTCCACCCGTGGAAGGAAAAGTGCGCACTTCAGGTCTGAACCACGGTGGTGTGATGTTTGTATATATTCTATACATTTATTTAAAAGTGTTTAAACGGCTTAAGCAATTAAGATATCCGACGGCGAGGCGGCAGTGAGAGATGGCGCCTTGCTGTGGAGAGACCGTTCCCCCCGAGTCTGTATCATCTCTTTTCTATCAAAGGCAAACAGGGTGTGAATAGTCTTAACGTGTGCTTCTCAAGCTTCTAACTGTGTATATTTGTTGGTATTTACTACAGTATCTGTGGGTTTACATGCACACCAACCTCCTGGGATTCAGGTTAGTCCTGTAACATCCTCAGATGGTGCAGGGACGGATCACCTGACACTGAATGTGCTAGCTTGAACACACCGGCGGTATCCTGAGGCTGTTTTGTGCACAGCTGGGCTCAGGCTACATGGAAAACTGACGGTATTCAATATATATTCAATTGCTCAAACATCTCTTGGGGGCGCCCTGGATATAAAGTTATTAACTTTGGGGTAATATCATAGACTGTATATAGAAATGGACAAAGCAAAAAAATTAGGCTAATGTGGAAAAAAGTGTAATACTCCTTAAGGCCACTAGATGCTGGCTCCAAAAAACTCCAAAAAATAATCATTTTCAATCTTGAAATAGTCAGTCAGTACATTTTTCTGATGTCATTATTTAAAGTTAATTCCTCTTAATTAATGATCTGGTCATCCATGTAAACAAAGGAACTCATCATCAAGTAGATATTAGGTGTGGTTAGTTTGATTGGCAGCTCTGTTCTCCAATGAGAACAGCCCTGAAGTTCAGTCTCATACACATTGGGCAGTGACCTCAGGTTCAAGGGTCGGACCCACCTCCTCACTCCTCCCTTCATATCCAAATATGGTTACAACATGGCGACGTTAAAATGCCAAACTCAGGTGACATTGCATTAGCTTTGTCCATTCTTTGTACAGTCTATGAAGCGTATGAACTTCCTATTAATAATCAGTGGGTGGAGCCAAAGTGCCAATAATGCCCAACCAATATTAGACTAGAAAAATCCAATATATCAAATGTTTTTTTGGTTTTTTTTTTGTATTACATAATTTATTGACTTGTGCACGAGCATGTCCTTAAAGGATGCTGACATCTAGTTGTTATTTTATTGAACAAAACAGTGTAGTAGCAGCACTGTTTCTCATGACCAAAAATGTATTTTTGCGTAACAGTTACTATTACTTACCAGCTGATATCCACCAATAACAGCCCAGAGAAGCAAAGAGAGGCCATAATTATTCAGTTTTTATAAGCGCTTGTATATCTAACTGTAGGGTGATATGAAAACAATTTGATTTTTATGAGCAATTAAAACATTGAAATATTAAATGTCTGAATTTTTTCCCAGATGCTCAGCTTATTATCCCTGGAAGCATTTTGTATTGTAGTGTTCTCTAAAAAGTCTAAATCTGACTCAGAGTCTCTAATCTAATTTAAAACTACTTAATCTTGTGACCTAACTAGAATATTTAGATCTAACAGAAGCCAAAAAGTGGCCGTGCGTGTAGTTATTTTTTTTAACTGCCATTATCTCACGATCATAAATTCATTACTTTCTTTATTTGAAGATAACAGCACTGGTTGTCTTGTGCTAATCTCAGTGTCTCGAGAAAACAAATGATCAATTTCTCAAAACAAGAAGAAAAAACCTGATAATTGTAATTACTGATTGTAACTTTATTAGAGGCTAATGACTCAAAAGTTGAAGTTACATCAAGATAATTAGTTAGCTTCTTAATTTCAAGCCCGGCTTTCATAACATTTGTATTTACCAAATTGTGACTTGTGTGAATACTCGGCACAAAAATGTATATATTTTTTTTAACTTCCCAAAAATGTGGTTAAGATTACCTTTATTATTTTAAGATGCTGGAGTTCTTGTTATAACAGCTCAGATTTTCTCGTTATCTTGAGAAAACCAGCTACCAATCTCTCAAAATAATACAATTTATCACATGAAAACACTACTGGATGTAAACTCAGTTCTCTGAGGCTGCAGTTAGAGGGTAATGACTCATGTTTAACTATACTTTTGGTAACAGCAATAAAAATTTATTTTAAGCCCAGCTTCTGTAAAATTTGGATTTAACAAACTGAATTTCAGTCGACTTGAAATACTCTTTAAACATTTTAAATTGTACAACTTGCTGTTACCTTTTGTTAAAATTCAAAAATACTGAAAAATGTTGACCTGTCTTTGATTCCACATGGACCTGCTAGCTTGCTAGTCATGCTAGTCATAATCTGTTAGCTTGTAGGTTCTAACCTGGGCGTATTTCCTGGTAACTACCAACATATACTAACTGAACCTACTAGCGACTCAAAAACATAAATTTGTCATATGAACTCTGCCAGTTCTGTGTTTGTATTTATATTTCAATCAGTATTTGTCCTTTCTCATTAGCTAGCAAAGCATTTTTATGCTAGCAGGATAGTTTAGCCTCTGAGAAATGTTTGCGTGATGAGAGGTTCAGCTACAGTGTGCATGTAAACACACACTCTACATCTCATGCATTAGAATCGTAGAAGGTCCCAGTGCCAGTATTATGCCTGTAGAAAATTAACTGAAGTTAGTGATACATGCCTGACGTAATCCAAATATTGGTTAAATACTGAAGTGTTGGTGTGGTCATTAGTGGTGAGC
>OOFC01000397.1:23790-45894 GCA_900323345.1 Pseudochromis fuscus
AGCCACTGGTGGTGGGGGGGGTTATCAAGTTCATCCACATAGAAAATGATTCATTTATTTATTTAGTTTTAAACTAAATCTTCTCTTTGGTCAGATCAATGTGATAAGTTGAACAACAGTTATTAAAATGTGAGTCACTTAGATTGTGCGTAGCAGTTTTAAAAATAGCTAATGAGGAATTGTCCTGACTTGCTGGGAATAGATTAATTGGATTAGCCCCAATACAGTGTGTCTGTGTGTACGATTATATTATTTAACTGTTTGCGTGTGGAAGTTATTCAGTGGTAAATTAGGAGGGAATATGAGAGAAGGAACTAAAGTTTGAACGGGCAGATGATGCATCTCGCTGTTATCAGTATTTTTACTTTGTGTTTGTCAAGACAATGCAGCTTGCAGGCAAGCTCTAATCAGGTCAGATCTGTTTAAAATACTACGAGTACAGTACAATCACAAAATCTAATTAGGCTACTTGACTAATCAAAAAAGATATTAACCACTGTAGTGCCCCGATTCATTCTGTTGCTCTCTGTTGTACAGATGTTCATGACACCACCTGCCGGTTACAAATATTAATTTGGTCTACACCAGCATATCTAATAAGCTAATGTTAGCATGCTAACATGTTAAATTAAACCTTTAGCGGGACCAGCACAGCGTAGACATCAAAGGGTGACCAGCAGAAATGTATCACCAGGGTTGGTGTTGGGATTTTTGAGTAATCGGAGAGAAATTAAAGTTACTTATTCTCTCAAAACAATGGATGCTAGCTAGTTCACTAATGCTGCATTAGGCTTCTAGCCCTTGAAAGTCCCAGGCTGTTGTTCAGCATTGACTGTACAAGGTGGACATAGCAACTGGATCTCCAAAGTGAAGCTAATGCAGTGGTACAAAAACGTGCAGTCCCACCAATGGCCACTAGATGCAATCTCCAATTGACTTCAATTCAAAAATCCTAATTTTCAATCCTGAAATATTAATTCAATACATTTTTTTCCCCCACAAATCCTTTTGTCATTAAAGTTGACTCTTCTTGTGGTCCATCTAAAAATTATTTCATCATTAAGTAGATAGTAGGCTTCAAAAAGAGAAAGATTTAGGGGCGTGGCTGGTTTGACAACTCTGGTCTCCAATGATCTGCAGGTGGTTTGGAGGCTCATTCACTGGTGAACTCCAGTCTCATACACATTCAACAGTGTTCTTGTGTTAGAGGATCAGACCTGCCCCTTCACTCCTTCCTTCATATCCAGTTGTCAAGGTGACTACACACATCTCTTATGTACAGTCTGTGGTGTTTGGATATATTTACAAAGTACAAAGAAGTTCTTATACATTGGAGAAATTAATTCCTTCATGAAGTTGAGTGGATACCTTACCAGGAGCTGAAAGACTCAATCAAACAAGTCCTGCACATCTGTCCATTTACATGCTAACATTAGTATTTATACACTGCTGTACCTAAGTGCAGCCAGTAGCATGGCTGTGCAGGTGCTTCTCTTTGTCAACGCTGTCAATTTTATTTTGTTTCATCAATCAAATAATTTTCACAATATTTCTTGTTATGAAAATGTGAAAGTTGCACTTCTCAGCCTGTCGGGTAGAATCATGTTTGTTCGAACTGTTTGTTTGTTCAATCTGCCCCAAACTTCACACCCACTCACATGACGGGTGTATCCCCACAGTGTGTTCGAGCTGGAGCTGAACTGAGTCTTGTATTATGACGTTATTTGTAGAATTACTGCAGAGAGTTTAGTGGAAACCATTTGTGTGATTACACACTGAAAAACGTTTGGTTGTTTTAACCCACAACTGGGTTAATATTGGACTGACTACATGTTGTGTTCATTTAATCCAGTGAGGCTGATTTTTACCAAACATTTTGTAGTTTTAACCAGTTTTTTCATGTTTTTACTCAATAGTTAATTGTTTTAACCCAACATTTTGTAGTTTTTACGCAGATTTTGTTGCTCTTACCTTTAGTTAGAAATACAAAATGTTGGGTAAAAACTACAGAACAATGAATCTTAGTGAGTTAAATTAACCCAGCATGTAGTTAGTCCAATATTATCCCAGTTTTGGGTTAAAAAAACCCCAACATTTAACAGTGTATAGTCACATACAGTAACATGAGGATATATTTTCTAAAGAACTCAGAACTCACATCATACAGTTGGTGTTTTTATTTTTTGTAAGACACCAAGTATTTGTTGCAGTATGTCTTAAATGTAGTCTTACTGGATGGGAACAAGGGTCAAGAGAGCCTTTTTAAAGGAATGAAAATCAGCCATAAGTGACTCACTTTGAGTATTTTTTGTTATTTTCTAAGTGTTTTTATTACAGTTTCATCTCTATGTCAAAAACAATGTGAGCTGTACAAACGCTGCTGTATCACCAAATCGAATCCTGGTCACTTCTCTGGGTTTAAACACAGGAAGTGATCAGTTTGCCTTTTGTTTTTTTGTTTCTTGAATGACTTCTAAGTTAACATGCTGCTTCTCGCCTCCACAAAGCCTTCAGATGTGTGCTAGCTGTAGCTGTAAGTCGTTCCCTGTCATTAGCACCCGTCTGCATTAAAACAAAACAAAAAAAACAACCCCGTGTTTAAAGAGTGTTTAAAGATCGATTGTAGACGGATTGATGCCTTTCACCGTGAGGTCGTTCCAAGGTTTTGGTTCGTTTACTGGGACTCGGCCATCAAAACCACTTTCAGGTGAGAGGGTTTAGTGCCTTGTTTAAGGATCATGGTTGTTGAGGGTAGACTTTGCTGGTTTCAGTCACTTGTTGCAGTCCAAGTTGGACAGTTTTAGTCACAGATTATGATGTTTGTTCAGTTTGTTTCCCTTCAGTAAGTGAACATACAGTGTTACCGTACACGCAGCCCAACATGCTGCCACCATTCAGACTCCTCAGTTCAGACGGGTTCAGTCTTTTCGTAGTTCCAGTGGTCGTGTCTCTTGGGATCTTTTTATTATGGTTTTAACAATGTACTGTGAGTCTCAGCTGAAGGTTCATTCATGTTCAATTCATGTACAAATGGAAATGTGTGGATTTCAACCCATGTGAGCATCACTGTCCACATTCCTCCATGTGTCATTACCTTGACTGTGGAAGCTCTCCACCAGAGGGCGCCACCAAGATGAAAGTTTCTGACCACAGTAAACATGGCGATGGTGGAGGAGGTCCTGATAATAAGCAGCAGTGTGGGATGAAAGTAACCATGGATGACAAAGAAGCTTTACAAATGGTGAAAAATATGTTGAAACAATTTAGTAATAAATTTGTAACATGTTACTTTGCTGCTGCTCCTTTTACTTCTTTCTTACTGGGTCCTTCATTACAACACCATCGCAGTGTTTGTCATTTTCAGAAAGGTTTGACTCTGAGCTGCCCTCTAGTGGATAAATCCCAATATAAAAGACACAGTTACAGTGGAGGTGTTTACACTTGGTTTTAAGATGGTGACGCAAAACAGTTTAACATAATAAAACAGCTTTAATTGAACAAGCGCTGGATTAGTGAGGAGGTTTGTGTGAAGCTTCCACAAAACCACACCGCCCCCAAGTGGTTGACCATGAAACGTTCACCACCAGTATAGATCCTCCGGTGTTAAGTTGTTTCATGGGCCCTGTTCCCACGCTGAGATGTGTTTCCGGTGATCGGATCTGAAGTGGACACCACTAAATACAGGTGTGAACAACCACTTTTTAGATCCTATCACTCAAACCACATGTGACCACATATCTTTTCTGGTAAAAATGTTAATGTCACAACGACAAGGATGTGAAGTGGACAGTGACATTGTTTGAATTATTTCTTTTCTCCAGTGAGCCTGAATGAACCCTCACCCTGATGAGGACCGTTACATTTTCACATCAATTTCCTTCTGACTTTGTTCACACGATGAAAGTGTTTGATGCTCAGGGTGGAAAACTAACCGACTCTGTCCTGTAACCGTTGGTAACCACTGTGTAAACACAGCCACAGTCTGTAGAACTGATCCACACCTACAGAACAATGTGTGTGTTGTTGCATTGTCGTATTATGCTGCAATACCCCGGTTCACTGCATTGTGTAGTCTCGCCATCGTTTTTTTGCCTAAATAATATTAACCCTCGTCTTCTTCAAATAATGGACTCAGAGAGGCGTCCTGTGGTTTGCTGGATGAGTGACGGCCGTGGACAGAGGGACCGATCTGACGGGGTGTGATCAAAAAACCTCTGAGTGGTTCTGAAATAAGATTATTCCTCCTCTGCCTGGTTCTGTTCTCCAGTTGATGCACCCCATGTTTGTCTGAACCACTTCCTGTCTGTCAGCATTAATAAATAAACATGAAATATGTTGAACAAGAAACAAAGGAGAGGGCACTTTGATTTACTCACGTTTGGTGTAAATGTTGTTGCTGTCTCTTCAGTTGGAGCATCATGGAGGACAAAGAGGAGTGACCCCCTGTAGTGACCCTCTGTCCACCATTGAAGGTTTCTACAGTGGACACGTTGCCACAGAACTGGATCGAGGTGACCTGGTCTGATTTTCACTCACGTGGATGATCAGCTGCATCATGTACCCGGCGATGAGTTTCTTGCTTCATGAAATACATTTTTATTTTCAGTCCACTGCTCTTGACATGTCACAGGAGTCATGAGATAATAATTTCACCTCCAGCAGTTAAACTTCTCATCTTACAGAAGTGCTTTAAGAGTGAATTTCACAACTATAGACTGTGTAGGAGTCACGGTGATGTCACCCGTTCTTGAATTTTGAAGTCAGGAGTTCGGCATTTGATTGTCACCATGTTGTTTTTTGAGCCAGAAGTGACCATATTTGGATTTTAAGAGGAAGTGAGGAGGCAGGTCTGACCGTTGAACCTGAGACCACTGCCCAATGTGTTAGAGACTGATGAATGATTCTCGAAACCTAACCAACTAACCACACCCCTAAATCTTCCTCTTTTTGAACCCTAATATCTACTTAATGATGATAATGATTTTCAGATGGACCAGATCACTGAGAAGAGCTGACTTTAGCTAATGACATCAGAATGACCTGTGGAAAAAATGTAGAGTATTTCATGACTGAAAGAGGATTTTTGAAGTGAAGTCAATCAGAGCCAACATCTAGTGGCCATTGGTGGTATTGCACTTGAGCATTGGCTTCACTTTCAGGACTTGCTGGCTATGTCCTTGTTTTACACAGTCCATACCTCTGATTGATTGATGCAGCCGACCTCATGATGACCTTGTTGGTTGTGGTTACACCCTAGAACAGAGGTGTTCAATCCTGGTCCTGGTCCAGAAACCTGATGACGATCCTGATCATTTGAATCAGGTGTGTTGGAAGCATGAAACATCTAAAACATGCAGGATAGGGGCCCTCGAGGACCAGGACTGCCCACCCCTGCCCTAGAACTAGAGGGTAGTAAAACTATGTAGTATTTCTTTACAACCAAAACATCACCACAAAACACAGCGCTTCACTTTCGTATTTATTCATATTTAGTGCTGAAAATAATAAATACAAAACATTTTTTTTGGAACATCTGGCAAAGTGACAAAGACCTGCTTCAGTCAAGTTTTGCTTGGCAGAAAAAGTTTGAAAGGAACTTTTCCAGCATTCGCCACAGTTTGGAACTTTATCTATTTTTTTTTTTTTTAAATTTTAAACTCAGATATAACGTGTTGAAGCTTCATTCGTCTCTTTCACGATGACTTACAGATTCCAAATGAATAAGAACAACTTTGAAAACTTCTGACCAGAAATTGACCAAGACATTTGTTTTGTTTTTTTGTTTGTTTTTACTGTTTTAAAGAACCTTCTATCTGGAGTTCCTACGATCAGAAAACTAATATTAAACATGAGGAAGCATTGGTAAGATGGCACTGTAACATGGATAACGTGAATTTCACAGGTGCACTGCCATTAACATCATATTAAAACACAAAAAAAAACATTACCTGTGTTAATTCCAGTTTAGCAATTAGTTGGATTTGACACCAGATCTATGGCAACACCACACACACTCATGGCTAACTCGTAGAAACTAAATGGATTAGTCGCACATTCAGACGCCACATAAATAAATGGAAAAAAAAAAAAAAAAAACATGCACTCAACACAAGCTAATTAACTGATAACCTGCATATTCCTGTGGGAGCAGTGAAGGCCTGTGTGTTGTGAGTACGTCCTGCAGAAGGCACCGACACTATCAGTACAATCTCCTTTACTAGTAACATCAGAGAGACATTCAGCTCTAACAACAGTGTTTCTATGGGAGAAAACAGAAAAACAGGATGGCGAGGTAACTAAAGGAGGTGTTGAGACGACAGCTAGGCAGTAGTCTATTAACGTCCATGAGGACACAGATCAAAGTGTGGAAGTGTGTGTGTATATGCAGTCGTCTTCTACGTTAAAGCTGCACTCAAAGGAAAGTGTTAGCATTCATATTTAATGATACAGAAGGATATTTGTGTCAGTGAACGCTATCATTCATTCAGTTCTATGTCTCTGGAGAGGTCTGAGAAGGCAAATGGTTTTTTTTATTTTAAATGTTTGTGAGACGGGTTCGTTCAGTCGTCCACTCCGATGTTGCGGAACAGATAGGACATGGACTCTCCGTTGTGGATGCGGCGGATGGCCTCTGACAGGATCATGCTGATGTCCACCGTCTTGATCTTCGGACACTGCAGCTTCTGGAGCTCGTGGGGGATCGTGTTGGTCACCACCACCTGAGGAGAGACGATCGGGGTTTACACTTTTAAGACGCGTCTCAGGTGATCTAGTAATTCTGCAATTTGCAATTGTACCTAAATAACAGATTTTGCATGTTAAAATATAATTTTAAATCACAATAAGCAGAAAAGTCCAGGTGGACATTTTGAGCCTCAGGTGTTAAAGGGATAACTGCAGGTGTGAACAAAGATGTCTCAGCTGTTGTCTTGTGACCTGATACAGGTCCTGAGATCCAACAGATGTGAGGTGGGGAGGTCTGCATGCTACAGCACACACTCACCTCGTCGATGGCCGACTCCTCTATGAACCTGGGGGCGTCGGAGGACAGGATGCCGTGCGTCGCCATGACGAAGATCTTGTAGGCTCCTCTTTCCTTCAGTGTCTCAGCTGCTGCCACAAAACTGTCAACGTCATCGATGATGTCATCCTGTTGGACAAACAGACTGTCAGCATCAACCTGTGACCACCTGCAGTCACAAACATTTTGTCCAGTATTAAGTTGGAGAGCTGGAGAGGGTATTACTCGAGATACAAATGAAGACATTTTAGACAAGATCAGATGATGGGTTCCTTTCTGAAGCAAATCCCTCCCTCTTATAACAGGTGAATGTGACTGTTTACTGTAACGCTGTGTCAGTATCATATTACTGCTCATCCTAACACTCTGCTTACATTCCCTGTTTCTGCTTCACAGTAAAAAGCACTAAAGTGGGAAACACGAGGTGGCTTTTATTGTGAAGTCACAGCTGATTTTGTGCCAGAGGTTTATTGTTTACTGTTGAGATTCTGATGTTTTCATCCCATTTGTTTGTATGTTGACATCCAGATTGAAACCTTGGGTTCAACCATAGACTTTGTATAGAATGGACAAAGCTCAAGTGGTTTGGTATTTGAACATCACCATGTTGGTTTTTTGGAGCCAGATGTGACCTTATTTGGATATGAAGGGAGAAGTGAGGAGGCGGGTCTGTCTCTTGAACCTGAGGACACTGTCCAATGTGTATGTTACTTGTGTTCAGCGCTGTTCTCATTGGAGACCAGACCTTTCAATTAAACTAACCACGCCCCTAAATCTTCCTCTTTTTGAAGCCTAATATCTACTTGATGATGAAATGATTTTCAGATGAGAAGAGCTGACCTCAGCTAATGACATCAGAATGACTTGTGAAAAAATGTATTGACTGAGTATTTCATTTTTTAATTTAACTCATTAGATGTTTTTTTGGAGCCAGCATCTAGTGGCTATTGGAAGTATTGCATATTTTTGTACTTCTAAATTGGTCTGACTTCTGAGACCAAGTTGCTTTGTCCATTTCTATACACAGTCTATGGTCTGAACTGCATGCACAGCTCTCTTACCACTATGATGGCGATGCGTCCTCCTACGTCTCCAACCACAGTGATGGGAGGTTTCTCTTTAGGGATCAACACTAGAAACAAAAATGAAAGTAGCAGATGTCAAAATCCCCTGTGTCTGGAATTAGATTATTCAGCACCACGCCACTCTTTGTTAGTGTGTGTGTATTACATGGTATCTCCATGCTGGGGTGAATTGCTCCAGTGGTCTTGACGGTGGGTGGGGAGTGTCGCCCATCCACCTGGTCTGACTCTGCGTCCTGAGCTTCACCGTGGATCACTGCTATGCCCAAACGCAGCCGCTCGGCAAACGACTGTGCTCTGCAGACAGAAGTCAGAACATATGTAATGAATGGGTTTATATTATAATCAACATGCTGCCTGAAATATACTGATTTACAGCCCATCTTAGGTGAGAGTGCCTGCATAAATCCAGTGAGTGAGGAGAGCCTACCTTTTGGCAGAAGCTGGGGATTTGGCAACGATGACAGCGTTTCTGTAGTCTGGGATCTGAGGGAGGTCATTGAACACGAAGATTAAATTATAGTCAGATTTGATTACACTTAACCATTTGCTAATGCCCTCTCCCTGAAACAGCAGCTGAGCATCTTTCTCCACACGCTAAGCTAACTGTGGCTAGCACCTCTAAGATATGCGTTCATTTTGGTTGCTGATGTTGATTTTGTTTTAGTCTTTTGGATGAAAATCTTTGACTTTCAGTCTAATTTCATTCAAAACATAAATTACTTCTAACCTTGGTGATAAGCTTCAAAGTCGACTTGAAATGAAAAATATCTTTTTAATCTTTTTAGGTTACATCACTGGTTGTATTCAATTTTACATCAAAGTTCAATCACATTTACTTTCTTGCTAAAAAATAATCACGTGACTTTCCTCATCTTCCCTCGAGCAATTTCAACCAATATTATTCTTCCACGTATCCATTTAATAAGTTGTAGAAGACAGTGGTGGTTGAGCCTAAGGTGAGAAAACCAACCAGGAAATCATGTGCTTCGTGATGTATACATGCATTTTTCTTACCTCTTCTTGTATGTACTGCAGCAGGAACGGGGACGCTCTCAGATTGTCCACTGGGATGTTGAAGAAGCCCTGAATCTCTTTCTGATGGAGGTCCATGGTGATCAGGTGGGTGAGGCCTACACAAACATGCTCATGTTACTCGGTATGTCTGTTACAATCACGGTTACCCCACTGTGAGACAACGCTCTCCCACTCACCTGCTTTACACATCATGGAGGCGATGAGTTTAGAGACGATGGAGCCCCTCTTCCTCATCTTACACTGCTTGCTGTAGGGGAAGTAGGGCAGGACTCCAGTGATGCTGCGAGCGCAGGACGTCCTGCATGCGTACACCATAATCAGCATCTCCATTATTGTTGTGTTCACATCTCTGATGGAGTCGGAGGAGAGGAGGAGGAGGAGGAGCACAGGTGTGGGTGGAGTTAACAAACGTGTGTTACGAGTGAGATGTGTCAGGTGAAAACAGTGTTGAAACCAGAGACTGTGTATAGAAATGGATGAAGCAACCGTGTCTCAAAAGTGAAGCCAATGTGGAAGTGCAAAAAAGTGCAATACCTCTGACGGCCACTAGACGCTGGACCCTACAAAACTCTGGCCCCAATCGACTTCAATTCAAAAACCCTTATTCTCAATCCTGAATTACTCAGTCAATACAATTTCTCCACATGTCATTCTGATGTCATTACCTAAACTCAGCTGTTCTTCTCAGTGATCTGGTCCATCTGAAAATCATTTCATCATTAAGCAGATATCAGGCTTCAAAAGGCAAAGATTTAGGGGCGTGGTTAGTTTGATTGCCAAGTGGTTTGGAGGCTCAGTCACAGGTGAACTTGACTTATACACATTGGACAGTGACCTCGGGTTCAAGGGTCAGACCCGCCTCCACACTCCTCCCTTCATATCCAAATATGGTCACTTCTGGATCCAAGCGTCCAACATGGTTATTAGCTTTGTCCATTTCTATAAACAGTCTATGCCCTTGAACCCGAGGACACTATCTAATGTGAACAATCAACATGACGAAGTTCAAATGCTAAACTCCTGGCCTCACGAACTAAACGGTGGCATCACGTTTGCTTCATCCACTCTACGTACAGTCTATCGTTGAAACTAGTACTTACTTGGACACCGTCTGGATGACAAAGACGTCTTTGCCTCGCACCGACTCTTGGATCTGTACCCGTGTTTCTATGGAAACATAACAGGATGTGAGAAAGACACCGCACGCACACAAACACAGCCGTGCAAGCGCACACTGCTATCTCGTAACAAAGCCTGAGAAAAAGTCTGTCAGCTTCATTGCCCCCCCTCCTTACCGTGTGAAACTAGATCCTAGCATCCCAAAAAAAATCCCAAAATGTGCCTCCCATAGAAAAGAGATTAGAAAACAAAATACCTTCTAACCAGAGCAAAACTGTCCTGCAGAAACTCAGATGACAGAGACAGAGCTGATGTTGTGCTGAGTTAATTTCCCTATACACACTTTGTACCTGTAAACCTGTTTATTTCTTGCCTGTACTTGGACCTTGCTTTACACGTGTGACCTGCCATGCTGAATACTTTCTCTGTGTTCTGTCTAAATTGCAACAGCATCATCTGATAAATCCTTTGAGAGCACGGACCGTTTGAAATGTCTGCTTCAGAATTGGATTCAGGATTTTGTCAAATTAGAAACATTTGATGACATTTGGTTTTAAGATCAGTCTTGGGTGATCGGATCATAAGTGGAGAGCGTGAAATACCAGTGTGGACGACCACCAAAATGCACTGAGATCCGATCACATTGTTTTTTTTAGATGGGCGTGCGGCTGGTATTGGCGAGTTGTTGACTCAGTGGAGTAGCCTTTATTTTCCTTGTGGTTTGAAGGAAGATGAATGAAGATATTTGTACTGCCCTGCTTCCAGCTGCGCCCACTTTATTCAAGAGCGGTATTACAATTTTATTATATTCAGCTGGCTCCTGTCCTCTCATATCCTTTCTGAAATACCTATATTTCCAGTTGACTTTTCAAAATGTCTTCAGACCAATTTTAATTAAAAAAAATTGGTCTCCCACTTTCCCTAGGTGTTAACTGCAGCTCATTTTCCTTCATCTCCAGACCATTCATTCTAGTTGTGACAATACACTGTTGAACTTCTTGTAAATGGTCTAAAAATCTGAACCATCTAATAACATGTTTTTACGCTAGAACCCGGGTTGTGTTTGATTTTGGTTTACTAATAATCATGCGATTTAGATTAGACAACTAATCAATTAAGTAATCGATAATCAATCAACTATCAAAATAACCATTCACCCAATAATAGACTTAGCAGAACAATTTTCATTTAGCCATACATTTGCATCCTTTACAAATCAACAATAACCTGATGATACACAGAGTAAAACTGTACTGTGAATCATTTATCGGTGTGTAGTTCTCTATGTGTCTTCATTTGTCTTGATTTGGATGTTTTGGCTCAAAACTAATTGGATTTGTAACATTATTCCTTTTTAATAACCAAGGGGGCACCACAAGGCTCTATACTTAGTCCTTTATAGTTTACAATCTACAATTCTATAATGGATTACCCAGGTGTCAATTACCTGTTTGGTACAGTTATCATCAGAAGTACATTCACAATGGACTTGCAAATAAGGATGCTGAGAGTGCGAGTTACACCCTGAAACTTTAAGACCTTTTAGAGGCGAGTGTGACTCTTTCAGCTGCTGTATGTCTGTGATTTTCTCAGTTTGTCATGTGGTTTCTATCATCAGTGTTCCCATCCTTCTGCTGTCCACATGTGCAAAGCAAACATTGGTTTTAGTGAGATTATGGGATGAAATTAAGGTTATGATATCAAATAAACTGTCACCTTACCTCTGTTAGCTTCCTGGTACACCTGCACCTTGCCAAGCTCCACCCCTAACCGCCTAAGAAACACAATGACAAAGACAATTTGCATGACAGGGGAAAAAACTTACTGCTACAAGTTAAAGGCAACAAGTGTCTAATTTTCTTAATGAGTAAAGAGAAAATTATACCAAACCATATCAGGTTAGACATATATTTCTCTCGTTCACACACAGCGTGGAATTTAGTGACTCGCACACTGAGCCAAACACTGTTTGTTTTATAAACACTTCAGTGACCTTGTGTAGTGCTGCATTGTACCGTGTGCATTTAAAGCAGCTTCTGCAGGGCATGAATGTTTTGTTTACACATCATACAATGAAATTCAGACCACGCTGAAGTTCATCAAGCAACTAGTTTTATTTTTAAAAACAGAAAGCTGCAGATGGTGAAGGTCAGGTTTTCATTTTGTGTTGTTTACATATTTCTAAAACAGCTGAAAGGGCAGCCCCTGACTTTATAACATTATTTAGTTCTGTTTTTATTTTACATTTGATCTTCTCTTGGGACTTAACGTACTGAGTGGGAGTCGCCAAGCTGCAGGTTAAACTATTTATTATATTTGTATATAAAAATTGGCCCAAAGCTAACATGACGTCACCTGTCAGTTTGTGGAATCACGTTTTGAAGTTTGGTATTTCAACATGTTGGATTTGGAGCCAGAAGTGACCATATTTGGATTTGAAGGGAGGACTGAGGAGGAATGAGCCTAAATCTATCACCCCTAAATCTAATAATGAAATGATTTTCAGATGGACCACATGATCACTGATAAGAAGAGTTGACTTTAGCCAATAACATCAGGATGACTGAACATTTATTGACTGAGTATTTCATGATTAAAAATAAGGATTTTTGAATTCAAGTCAATTGGAGCCAGAGTTTTTTGGAACCAGCATTGTAGTGGGCGTTGAGAGTACTGCACTTTTTTACACTTTAGCATTGGCCTCATTTTTGAGACCTAGTGACTACATCCATTTTTTATACAGTCTATAGTAAAACAGGATCCGTTGGTGACAGTCATTGTTTCGAGTGGATGTATAGGGGGAAACCCAGGAAGAAAACATGTATTTTTACTGCACTCAGTGACATGCAAAAGAACTCTCATAACTTTTACCAAGGTCTCAAATCTTTGGCCTGTTCACAGTCAGTTAGGAAAGGTCAGGTGATGCAAATTTCAAAACCTTATATACTCTCCGAGTCCTCAAACCTTTTCTCAAATATCAGCAGCTCTGGGCTCCTCTGAGCAGCTGCCTCGCACTCGAGAAATTAAAATAACTGGTGCTGACAAAGCAGGAGAGGGCTGTAAGTAGACAGTGCTTTCAGGAAGCCAATTCCACAGTTCATTATGTAATTAACAAAAAAGCAATTAATAGAAAGGGCAGAGGTCATGTTGAGATTTGAAGACTGAGAGGAATTAAGAAGGCAAATCAAAACCTGCTGTCTGACTTCAAAAGACCTTCATGAAAATTGAGTCTGGAGTGGAGCGGCTCTGTTCGACTGTGCCGCCACATGTGCACAAATATAAAAACCGCAATGAGCAAAGGTATGTTTGTTAAACTAAATATCTATGCAAAGTTTCAAAGGTGAAATGACACCTCTCCCACTGTTACACTGAGGAGTAGATCTGTCATGGTTGGGGCTTGTGTTGCAGCCACTGACACCAGGTACAGGGAAGAAAAGTTTTAGTTAAAATACCAGAAAATTCTAGAAATACATGTTTCAACCTCTGTGGATGGTCCTACAAAAAGGTAATGATCCGAAACCATAGACTGTATGCAGAAATGGATGAAGCAAGCATGACATCACCCACTGGTTTGTGGACTCATGTTCTGCAGCCACAAGTCTGGGATTGGTTGTTTGGATCCAGAAGTGACCATATTTGGATATGAAGGGAGGAGTGAGGATGCGGGTCTGACCCTTGAACCTGAAAACGCTACCTGTCAATCCAGCATGCCCCTAAATCTTCCTCTTTTTGAACCCAATATGTACTTAATTATGTTTTTTTTTTTTCAGATGGACCACCACAACACTGAGAAAAAGAGTTGACTTGACAAAATGACTACATGTGGGTCGAGTGATTGCATCTCAATTGGTTTTGGTGGTTGTTTACAGTTGTAATCTGATCACCTGAGAAGCATCTTAAAACCAAGTGTGAACAGCCTTGATCTAGTCTCATGGGGACCAGACCTAACCACGCCCCTAAATATTCCTCTTTTTAAAGCCTAATACCTAATATCTTTTCTTAGTCCCTTTTCTATATACAGTCTATGTCCTAAACACACCTTAAGCTCCACAATGCGTGATCTCAAGAGGCTCAAACTGTGGGTTTTGCCCTCTCAGTCCTAAACACCTCAGATGATACAAGAATCACACAGAACTAGAATCTGCCAAACAAGTGAACTTTGCCCCAAACACTGTTTACATGTCGTGACCTGGGTGTTAAGAAGTACTGACACAAGATCACTTAAAATATAGACGAAACGTGTCATCTTTATCTTCACTCCTTTATCTACCCACGTTAAGAGAACAGCAAGACTTAGTAAAACTTTAACCAGGGGTGCCCAAACTTATACAAACCCCTGCATGTTGCTGCTTTAACTGATCATACATGTTTCTGGTAGAAGTAGAAGAAGTTTCAGTTTTTGTGATTGTGTCAGTGATGCTTTTGGAATAGTTTCCCTTCACAGACCGGTTTTATATTTTTAAAGGTTGTGTGCTCAACAAGAAAACCCTTTTGCATTCTCTGCAGATTCCTGGCAAAATATTTGAGAAAGAAAACATCAAAGTTTACCTTTTAAGCAGAGTTGGGCTAACAATCAACTGACACTATAATTGTTATTTGTTTAAAAAGTTAAACAAAAGAGAAATACAAGCAGAATATTCACTGTTTTAAACACATGGCTTGATCCTGGAGCATTCTGACTTATAACCGAGTGTCATTCTGTATGGGACTGTTGCACAGTGATTATATTTTGTGGTGTCACGAAAGTCTGTCATGCAGCAGTCCACACTTTCAAGCACTACATCTGGTTAGCCACACTGTAAACTTTAACCAGCACGTGCACACATGCAGTAATTCAGATGGAACAAAAACAACATGTCCAAGTTTAACTTTGAGGAAAGAGGAGAGAGTTTCTTTACCGAGGCAGAGGTGGTGACAGACCTGTTCCTGAAGGGACTCGTGGTGTCTATTTACTGGAAAATAACCCGTTTTGCCTGATTTACTGAGCTCTGTGTGTGTGTGTGTGTGTGTGTGTGTGTGCGCACTCACTCGGCAATCCTCTTGCCCAGCTCACGGCTCGCAGGGTGCGAGTTGGCTGTGAAGATGACCAGGCCACCCTTGGTGTGGTTCATGTCTCTGGGGTCTCGGCCGCTGCTCTCCCCACACTCAGGCAGTGGATCCCTGGGCACCCACGCTGCACTGAGCCCTTCCTGTAAACACAGGAGGGAGGAGGGGTTACGACTTCCGTTTTAAGAAAATAAAACAAAAAAAATCTCTCAACTCTGAAAAGTAGAGGAGGAAGCGGAAACTGGTACAAGTACAATACCATACAAGTCCAATATAATAATTGTATTAAAGGTTGTTGAAGTGTCTAATGGTTGTGGGGAAGAAGACTTAGACATGACACACCACTACAACTATAAATTCTTACTTTAAGTCAGTAATTATGGGGTATATATTTATATATATTTCAATACACTGTGTGCATCTAATTACCCATGGAGGGAGGAGCAAAGTGTTAACTCTAATGTTAAAAAATAGAACCACATATGTAACAGAACACTTTATTTATTCTTAAATTATTTTTATTACCTTATAAAATAATTCAGGCTGATTTTGGACAGACATGGACAGAATAGATAGACAGAAAGTCTAATCAATCAAAAATTAAGCTTTTATTGTAAAGGACCAGCCATCTTTACAGCTTCCCACCTCCTTAAACACTTCTAAATCTACCTATTTTTATTTATTTATTTTGTTATATCTGTCAAATCCTCATTTTTAATACACTTTTGTGCGCTGCCTGTCCAATTTCCAGATCCAGATTTATAACCAAGATGTTACCATTATCTTTAATTTTAAGTCATTTGCTATCTTGTCTTGCATTATGTTTTTATTTGTGTATATAGGACCGTATAAAGTGTATTTTTTAAGACACCTCCAGCATTAAAAATTGTTTTTAAACCCTGTTCTGCACATTCACTTGATATCCACTGAACAATAACAGAAAGCAAACAAAAAGGCTGAGCTACAATGAAGTGCCATATGCAACCATGTGCAACTGAAACATGCACGAGTGAAATTATCTGGGTGGATAATTATCAGTATTATTAGTACAATAATTATTACATATGTATTCCAGCTTTTCCTACTATTCTGGAGGAGGTCAGTGGTGTATTATAAGCTCCGTGGAGCCTGTAATAGATGCTGGAGACCGTTGCTCATAACCATCAACACAGTCACGACACGTTAGCTTCTCGTTGTTAAGCTAGCTAGACAACACAGGATTTTAAGGATGTTTATGGGGCCGTTTATTACCCGAAGCTCACTGTGATGACAGGTTTAAGCCTGTGCTGATATTCAAATAGCTAATAAATAAATAACAGTTATTTGGTCAAACTAACACCATCTGGTATAAATTGTTTGTAACATCATGCGATAGCGTTCGGCTAACCAACGGTAACTGTACTAACGCGATAGCTCGCAGAAATAATCTTAAGCTCCTGAATGCGTCAATTGATTTTCTGTCACGCGAGCAAGGAAATATATAATAATTCATAATTATTTATGATCATATTAATAATAAATGGAACAAAAAAACTGTAGAACTGCTCACCAGCTTGCGTGTTAGGTCCGGTTACAACCTGCAACCAACAGTATTTGAATGTACAAGCCTCCTCCGGCTCTTTTCAACCTGTTCCTCACTCCGACGGCCTGCGATGCTCTGGGGTGAGTGACATGCAGCTTGGCCAATCAGAGGCCAGGAGGCTGGAACAGCACGGCCTTGTGATGCGTTCACGTGTTCTTAGAAATCTCGTAAACAACACGACATATAACGGAGAAGTAATTCATTGTTGTCGCCAGGACTGCTGACTTCACTGAGGTAGAAATGTTAATTTTGAAGTACGCCGGTTATTTTCTAAGAATGTATGTCCTTTTTTCCCATCACTATTCAGTTTGTAAACCCTAATTCATATGATGTGGAGTTTGAAGTTTATTACTACTTCCTAAAAATCTGAGAATGTTGAACTCGACCTTTAAATGCTTCAAAATGTTCTTTTCAAAATAAAAGGTTAGGAATGGTGAGTAATTGTTGCATCCTACCCTGTAGTGACATTTTGCTCATGCTAAAAGAAACTCACTGGTCCACTACAGTGGAGATGCTGTTTAATTCGAACAAAAATATTTTGTCTGAATTGTAAGCTGATTTTAAAACCTCAGAGGTATGATATCACACACAATAAAAAAATGTACAGCACAATTTCCTCTTTGGTGTTAGGAACATATTACAAATCAGTATCCTGTAGCAAGGGGTGTATGAGATAGATTAATCATTTTTTCTTATTGTGTTCCTCGATGTAATTCATGTACATACACTGTAAAAAGGTTGCTGTCACTTGTACAGTAACGTCCTGGCAGCTGGATGCTAGTAAGTTACAATAACGTTACTGTAGTTTCACTTTCAGTCATTTCAGTTTGTTTTATTTTTGCATCCTAAATCTCTCATCACTGCCCAGGTTTACCACATGGGGAGAAAAAAGTAACTACAGCAGTGACAGCATTCCCCCCCATAACCCTTTGCTATTCACAGTAATATACTGTATAAATTATTTACAGTGATTCACTGTTCACATTCCAGTCAAATACTGTTCAAGTTACAGAAACCAGTAACAGTTTAATACTGGTCATAGATGGGTATGTTCACCGGTTCACATCATTTAAATAGGTACAAAGGAACAAATGTTTTCCTCATTACATGAAAATATTATTTGTGAAATGTTTAGGGGCTATTAAAGATGTGTAATAGCCTATCATTTATGCATTGAGGCAAGTTGTTGCTAATTTTCTTATAATTCAATTATCATAATAAATGTAGTGCAATCACAGTCACAAAAAACTTCCCTGATTTTCTATGAATGCAATAAAGTATATAACAAAGACAAAGTTTTTTTATGAGCAGCAAATGAGCCCAGGGTTAGATGAAGGAGACTAAACAGAAAAAAGCTGCATCATTTTATGTCACGTCCTTATCAAGGACACATCAGGACACATTAGTGTTCACACCAAAAAAAAATATGTGGTCACATGTGTCCCAGACCACCTCCACATGTGGTGTAAGTGATCAGATCTCAGTGCATCTTGGAGGCCGTTTGGACTTGTATTCAGTGCTGTCAACTTGTGATCCAACCGCCCGAGATGCATCTTAAAGGGGACATATTATACTAGTTTTCAGGCCTCTAGAACATGTCTGTGAAGTTTCTTGGTGAAACTCCACTTTGATCTCATGTTTTAGTCTCCATCGAAAAAGCACTGTATCACCTCTGCTGAGAACAGGCTGATTTTCAGTGCCTGTACCTTTAACGCGCTCTGGTCCGTTGCTCTGCACTGACATAATGAAGCTGTCGCTGTAACCAGGAAACAAGCGCAAAGCAAGTAATCGTAAATGAGACAAATCCACTCTGCTGTGAGGCTGGCAGCCTGTGTAATGAAATGTGCTTTTACAGCCCAAAACCGAGTTTTGGGTGCACTCATGTCAGGCTGGTTTTACCACAGGTATTTCTCTTCAAGCAGCTCACGCAACAATGAGGTGGTTTTAAAATCTCACAGTAAGTGGACTTGGAGATATGCCAGATAACAAACAATACATATAAAAGACTTTAAAAAAGTGGATTTTCCATAATATGTCCCTTTTAAAACCAAGTGTGAACAGGGCTTATGACACAACTAAAGTAAATACTGTAAGGCCTGTACTGGTGGTGTACACTTTAGGCTCAGCCACTTGAGGGCAGTGTGCTGTTGTAGAAGCTTCACACAAACCTCCTCACTGACCCAGACCCTTTAATATGTTAAACTGTGCTTTCTGATAAGAATTACAGTAATTTTCCCTTTAATTACACCCTAAACAAAAACAGCTCCGTCATTAATTAGATGCCAACATGTAGTCAGGATGATCACAGACAGATCTAATGCCAAATGACAATATGCTATGATTATTATTCTAAACTTGTCCTTGTCCTTGAAAGCTTTGCAGGTCGTAGCTTTACTTCATTTCAAACAGCACCTGTTCTGTTTGATCAGTGATGTGGTGACGCATGCACAAACTTCTAACAATGCCAGAAGACTAAACGAGAGAGAGGGTAGTGGTGGTGGTTAATGCTCTAAACAGAAAGCATTTACACTGTATATCAAGCATTAGTGTTAACACAGCTCCAGGGTAGTGAGCTGCTTTTGCATTAACAGAGTCAGATTTATAAATATTCCCTTAGTACCATATGGGCTACTCTTTAGTGTTCTTACATAACTCACTGGATATGTGGAGGAGGCAGAGAGCAGCATCCAAGCACTGCACACTGCCCACACACACACACACACACACACACACACACACACACACACTGAAAACAGAGTGGAGTTAAAAATCTGGAGGAGGGTAGAGAGAGAGAAAACACATTACAGGTAGAAGTGAGGATCAATTCCATGATATGTTCTTATATTGTTTTCATTAGGTGGAGGTTGTATATGTAGAGAATGTGTGAGACGCACATGTTTGTTAGGAATACTTGAAATAGCAAAAAATCATCCAAATGATACATTGAAGGGATTGGTTTGACATGTTTGAAGATGGACACCACTTTCGTGTTTGTAATATCTTCAAATGGAACGCTGCTGCTAGGCAACAGCAGTGTGGACATCAAAAGAGTCCATGGTTGTTCAGACCACATTAAGTCAAGTTAATGTTACTTCTAGAAACAACTGAGGGTAATGAGCAGGTAATGTAGGAAATATAAAGGTGTAATGAACAGATGAGGACACTGGGAAGATCAACATTTCTTTAGACATGTTATAAAGTTACAAAGTAAAACTCCACATGACCGAAATAACAATTTTATTAACTTAACTCCATTCACTTCCTGTTAGCTTACCTACAACAATGTAGCTCACAAATCCAATCACTACAGTGTTTGGGCTAAGCTAAGCTAACCTGCTGTGAGTGGTAACTTCATGTTTAGCATAGCCTGTAGTCATGAGAGCTGTTTTCGCACATTCCAGTTAGCTTTGCTCAGGTTAGCATAAGCACTGAATCCAAGAGAATATAACTGTTTAATTTTTTGTAAATTTGTGACGTTAATCTCAAGATTATTCCAGGATTTTCTCTTAAATTGGCAACTTTAATCTTAAAATTTTTTTAGTTTTGTTTACTGTAAATTTACAGCTTTATTCTGAGAAAATGTTCATTTTTTCACTCAAACATTTACAACTTTTATCTCAGTGTTGAATTTTTTTTCTTGTAAATTTGCGACTTTAATCTCAGAGAATATTGATTTTTTTTCTTGTAAATTTGTTATTTCAGTTATTTCAAAATATTCAAGCTTTTTCTTGTAGCCCTGGTAGGTCTCCCCTCCAGAGCTAATAATGTTCCAGGTGTGGGAAAGTTTACTAATTGAATCACAACACATAAGCTAAGCTAACTGGCTGCAGCATAATTAGCAAGCTTGAGTGGCACTGATTGAAAGAAAGAGGCTCCTGTGAATATTTTAATCATGCTAGTGGATTGTTGGTTGTTGATGTTCTGCTACTGATTGACTTCCTTTAATGATGATGAGCTGTGACAGTTTCTCCAACATCACCACAGCTAACATTTGTAGTTCTCAGGGAGATTTTGCAAAGCAATTGGATGGATCAACAAAAACACTTTCAGACATTGGATGTTATTTATATAGCCTAAGTAACACTGAATTAAATTGGAAAGGAATGAATGCACTTCCCATGGATGTGATAAGGTTTATAGTCTTTGATACCTATAAGAAAATATTCCAATGCTAATATGTGGTGTCAGCTCTCTGAGTTAATTAAATCAAGTCTTTCAAGTCCTCCCACGCTACCATCTTTTTAACACAAATGGTTGAAGATACTCACCTAATATGACTAATTCAGGCAAGTGAAGCCTCAGATTAGCCTCAACTTATCTACAGATTAGCTCTGTGTTTTATCTGCTCTTGTTTAGACTGAGATAAAAAAATGAGTAATTTTTAATTCATTTAATTCTTCAGCCTCAATTGGACTTTTGTGTTTAATTGAGGAGATTTGCAACCATTTTTTTCTCTTAGCTGCTTGTGTTTAAGGTTTGTGCAATGATGTGCATGATGAAGCTAGTATACATAAAAAATGCATAATTTACAAGCAAAAAACACTGTAAAATAATATTATATAATTCACTCATAATAATTAGTGTTAAGTGAAGAATATGAGCATGTTTAAAAACAACAATATTGATGAGAAACACATTTATTTAATGTTTTTGTGGTGAAAATTTTCACAATCATACAAAATACCAAGAAAACAAATCTATACAAAATGACAGAACCAATGATTGATTTTACAGTTAATTAGCACTAATTGTTTAATATATTTTTTTTAATTACTGAACTTTAAATAAGTTGGCTAGTTTATCTTTTTGGATAAAATAATAGACATTTGTGAAATGATAAAATTAATTTTAATAGTGAATGAATTTTAATTTTAATAGTATCTAGTATTTTTTATTTGAATTCAAATGACTATTAATTAATCTAAATTCAATTGATGAAATTATTAATTTGAATATCCTTGGATTAATATAAAAAAAGTAGCGTATTTCAAAAATACGTTTTAAAAATACAGTAAGAATCTGCAATCCCGTAAAATTACTTGTGTTTATGTATTTGATGGTTTCAGTGGTCACATGAAGCAGACCCAGGAGGAGGTGTTGGATGGAGGTGTGTGTTGCTAATAGATCCGTGTGTTGGTCCAAACCTGAGGACACATGTCTCCATTGACGTGCCATTGGGGGGAGACTGTGATGCAGAGTATAATAAATATTATAAA